>BJCM01061714.1:0-22796 GCA_018326385.1 Flaveria bidentis
TTAGAAAATATATGAATTTTAATTTTTTTAATAAAATTTATTTTTAAAAACATAGTTTGATTTAAAAAATGTAGATGAGAGAGAAAAATGTATTAATTGACCAAATTAATTTTTATAAAAAGAGAGAAATTGTTTGAGTATTTAAATTACTTTAATACAATTTTTGAGGGAAAATAAAGTGATGATGTTTACATGAATGGCAAGTGTCAAAAAGGTGGTTTAAGAAGATGACAAGTGACAAAAGAAACCTTATTTTATTAATATTTATAGATGTTTTACGTTGTAGTCTAAGTTCTTCATATTAACACACCACAACTTTAGTGTTGGTGGTCGTTAACGGTAGTAGTTTAATACTAATTACCAACTTGATTTATGCATTATAATTGTACTATAAGCTTCAAAGGTTGTACCATTAGTCAATTAAGTTTTAAGTGTTATATGGACCATGGAGATTTGAAGAAGAGTGTTATGAATTGTCACTACATGGTTTTCAAAGAATGAACTTAACAATAAATCGAATAGTGAAACAACTCATTTTCATTACATTTTAGTTTCTAAACACTATCAACTTATAACTTTCATTTCACACCAACCTATCAAAAAGTGTATTACATTTTTTACCAGCCAAATATATTACAACATCAACGAGACTAACAAAAAAATGCACTATTGATTTTAAAGAATGAACTTTAATGTTTTATTTTTTAACTTAATATTTTTATATCTTTTACAATATAGTTCTAATATTTTTTTTACTTTCAACTTTAATCCTCTATACTTTTCATATTTTAAACAATTTTCGTTTTATGTTTCCAAATTTTGCGAGTTAACACGTCGTAACGTGCGTGTGTTGTTTAACGTTTTACATTTATTTTTTCCCGGCCGCCGCAAGGCCCTGGTACTACATTGACTTATAATTTTAGTTGTTTTACGTTTCGTCTGTGTGGTTTAACGTTTTTACGTTTACTTTCTGTTCATTTTTATATTTTTCACTTTATATATTTTTTAATACGAGTTTTTTAGGTGTTGATGAACACTAACAGTAGTGTGTTATTGGTGTTAGTTGGCATTATTCTACACACTAGTTGCAATGACATTGTTCTACACACTAGCTGCAATGCGAAGACCTTTAACACTATGTAATATATAAACTCCAACTATTTATAGAATTGAGTAGAAGTAAATTAGGGTCAAATTGGACATAAATATAGGGCTTCGCATAAAAATCGTCCTCTGTTTCATGGTCAAAATAATAAAGTTGACCATGGTGAAGTCAACGGAATTCCTCTATTTTCAAACTTATTTTATTAGCGTGCTGTGGTGTGTTGTACGCAAAGGGGTCCATGTTACCATACCCTGTACTCACATGCACCGAATGAACCCCCTGGATTTCTGGTATAACAATAAATTGGCTAAAACCGCACTGTGATACGTTTTCTTCTTCCAGAACAAGAAGCACATATTCACACACCTTCATAATTTGGAGCTCAAAACACCAAAAACGAAACCCTAAATCGAATTCATCATTTGGTGCTTCTTCTTCTCCCAGATCTGAAAGCTTACAATCATGGTTTCAACTTCAAAGATCAAATCCGTTGATTTTTACAGGTTTAAATCGGTTAATTTCAACTTAAAATGGAAAATGATGATGCTCGTATGTGATAATGTTGTTATTGATGCTTAAGTTTTTGTGATTACTGTATGTTTGTAAGTATGTGTATCTGTTGTTGATGCCTGTTTGACTGATTGTGCTGTTCTTCCCTTCGTGTTTGATTATTGTTCGCGGCGGTTTTGTACTTATGCATTAGTTAAATGATTGTGGCGGAGTGGTTGACGTTTCGCATGATGAATGTAAATGAATCGTTTTGATTGTATTGTCAATTGTGGATTTGTTGAATTGTTTCTGCTGCTGCTGAAGTTGTTGTTAGGCGTCGAGTTATGGTGATGTGATTTAGCGCCGATGGTTAGTTGCTTGGTTTAGATCTCGAACTTGAAGAGTTGAATCGTAGCTCATTTGTTTTATTACTTTTGTATCCATTTCATTACTCCAGTTACAATTTGAAGGTGTAGAGATGGAGTTCCTAAGTTTACCCTAATTGATATCATTTGCTGTTGGCACAAGTCATTAGATATTCAAGTGCTTCTTTTCGATAGGTGATTTGAAATTGTTGAATTTACATAGTTCTTGGAAGGCCCATGAATGAATTAGAATGACAACAGAAGATAACATGTTTTGATCAGATAATTATGCATAAATGTTTTCACAAGAGTAATAGAGTGTTGAGAAGAGTGAATAACATGTTTTTTGAGCAGACAGCGTCACAGCTATGAGAATCGGACTTGCAAAAAGAAGAGATAAGAAGCACATTATATTTAGTTATTGGGAATAACATTAAGTTAAATTGTCTTATACAGTGGGCTCTATGTTGTACACCTATTAGAGCCAGGATATCTATACCTGTATAATACTGTTAAAAAGATTTAATGATAAAGAGTTCATATTTGACTTTGAGGGTCAAATTATTATATTTAATTTTTTCTACAACAGAAGTCATTAGTCTTTAAGCAATGAAAGCGAGTGAATAGATAAACCTTGAAAGTATCAGTTTCCTATAACAAGATGTTTTTTGGATTACAATATTACATAACTCAATACGTTTGTCCTTTCCAGTTTCAAAAATACTAAATTATTTGAAAAGGCAAATTGATTTTATAATTTTTTGGCACGGAGCAAGACATAATTTCCAGATGTTCTTTCCCTCAAATCTGTCATGATTCCCCTCTCTTTCTCTTCAATCACATATTATCATAATCATGATTTGTCAGTGTAATATCAACTGAACATATCATTCCCTATTTACTGATTGTTCTAAAATTGGGTTTCTGAGTTGTGGTAGTTCCTCATTCTTGATAGGTAGATTTTTGAGTTTGATTAGGTCAAACTATACTTTGTTTCACACTGTTTATAATGTTCTTTTCTTGTCTGGCAGGAAAATTCCAAGAGATTTGACAGAAGCATCACTATCAGGTGCCGGCTTGTCTATCATTGCTGCTCTTGCCATGATGTTTTTATTTGGAATGGTAGGAGCTAGGAATCCCATCTTTTTACCCAAATTCTGTGGGATTTATTCAAATTAATTCCATACACACATAACATCTATTGTTAATTCATTTATTTAATGCATATATATTGATTTTCAAGAAACTTATGTTGTAAAGAACAGCCTCTCATCTTACATATGCTGCAGTTCTTTTTTGTGTTTCCCTGCAGTTTTCTTTTCTTTTCATTTTTATGGCCATAGGCCACTGCTATGATTGTTTATTGACTTGTTTTATGCTATACTTACCATGTTGTTATTTGCAGGAGCTACATAATTATTTGAGTGTCAGTACCTCGACTTCTATCATAGTTGACAGAAGTCCTGATGAGGATTACTTACGGATTGATTTTAATATTAGGTAGGCTGTTGATTACTTACGTAGCTTTAAGTCACTATTAAATGATAATTTGATTGTACTCAATATAACTATCATATTAAGTAATAATGCTTATTATTCCTTATTTATAAGGAATCACTGTGCCTATTTTGTTTTGGTTGGTGGCTAAAAACAATTGAATTACTCCAATGCAGTTTTCCTGCTTTATCCTGTGAGTTTGCATCCGTGGACGTGAGTGATGTTCTGGGAACGGTAAGTTTCGTGTTTCAATATCTTGCTTATTTTGCTGACTTTAAATAGGAAATACAATGTTTTAGTAACGCGTGTGTCTATATATACACATGTAAGTTCAATTATGTTTTGACTATTGATAAAATGTCTCATAGACAATAAAAAAAGGTGATAATATTTTGACATGGCAGACACATTGTACAACATCTAGATAACTTGCTTTGGAAATATAGAAGATTTAACCAAAATTTCTTTGGTTTCAAAATGTTGTAAGATGTTATTAGAAGACATAATTTAGAATGAATAGTCCAACCTATGAAGAGCAAAATAAAGAAAAAAGAACCTTGGTAATTGTTTGGCTTGTTTTAAGCTTAAGAGTTTATATACACCTCAAAACCTGGTATCAAGAGCTAAGGGATAATTCCAAGCTATCAATTTTCTCTCATGCATGCTTTGTGGTAATAAATTAACATCCTCATTCATTATACATTGTGATTAATCATGTTATTGTGTGATTTGTCATTGGTTTTTATATCGTAGGATTACATGTCATTTCTGTTATCACCTGTCTTTTGTTTCTCTTATCTGCAGAACAGGTTAAACATAACAAAAACCGTGCGCAAATATTCAATCAATAAACATCTACAAACTACTGGCTCTGAGTTTGACTCTGGACCAGTTACTCATAGAGTCAAACATGATGACGAAAATGATGAGGAATATGGTGAAGGTTCTGTTACTCTGAATGCAGATAATTTTGATAGGATTTCTCATCAGTATGTGAATCAACAAAATCTCAAATTTAAACAGTTTAAGCTCTTAATTGTTAGTTTGACTTTAGTAACATATTGCTTTGGTAAAATTGTAGGCATGCAATTTTGGTTGTTAATTTCTATGCTCCTTGGTGCTATTGGAGCAACCGTCTGGTATTCTCGTTGTCTCTTGGCTGCATTTCATGAATTGACCTATTTACTGTTTACAGCTTCATTTGATCATGACACTTAAAGTTTCTTTTTTTATACCGTGTCAGAAACCCTCATGGGAGAAGGCTGCCAAAATTATAAGAGAAAGGTCCAATTTATGTTATTTTTCTTGTGAACAAATTTGTATTTGGTAAACCCTAAGCCATTTCTGGTTATTAATATTAATTGCTTGCTCATCTTTTTGTTATCAGACATGATCCAGAAGTGGATGGTCGTATCATTATGGGGAAGGTCGACTGTACTGAAGAAGTTGATCTGTGTAGAAAGTAAATGTTCGGGCTCTTAAAATTTTATATCGTGTTAATTAACTTGACTATATTCTTGTTGATTCTTTTGGCTAATTCAATTTTCCACAGTTCTTTGGTAATACTTATTTATGCATTATTTGATTTAATCATGTTTTTGGCATCATTGGTTGGTGTCTTATACTGTTTTCTACACATTTGTTGTGGTTCCAATGGTTTTGCCCATGGGTATATATCTTTTTGATTAATATAAATTATTATTTATTTACTATTTCTATTGAATTTCAGTCACCACATACAAGGTTATCCATCTATTCGCATATTCCGTAAGGGCAGTGATGTTAGGTAAGTCACTTGTGTATGCCTTTTATATAGTCTTGCATATGATAATTTGTTAAATATTTAAATGTGTAAGTTAAATATCCCTGCAAGCATTTTCAAAAGATGTGGTTCATTTGCAGTCCACCCTAAACATGCACAATGATTGGTCCTGGGCCCAGCCTAAGAAAGCCCATTACTTTATCAGTTGATCCCGGAATTTGCGTATTGCTCCTGTTTTTACTATCGAAACTGTGTGTTAGCCTGAATGTCCAGTCCTAAAAGCCCAGCACCTAAAATTGATTTTTTTTAATGTTATATATAGTAATTTTCTGATTGTTGTATACTAATATAATGTTTTTTGTGAGCTAAAATAATTTTTGAGGTTATTGTTAAAGTAAGTATATTCTTATTCTTCATACCATGTAATTGTTCTTAAAATTTAAATTCGTGTCTTAACTCACTTTTGTAAATATAATTCAAAATATTAAAAACTGAAAAGAAGGATTATGCCTGACAAATCACCAAGTGCAAACATAGATATTACATAAAAAAGTTTAGTTGGCTAATGGGAATTTGGTTTATGTACCAATATGATCCCTTATGTTACATTAGTTGCTGTTTTGAGTCCTATTTTAGTAGATTATATATTTGTCATGATTCATGTAATACTTTCAATTGCCCAATGTTTATATGAATCAGGGATGAGCATGGACACCATGAACATGAATCTTATTATGGGGACCGAGATACTGATAGCTTGGTAAAGGTAAGAACAATAATTTTTATTTTCATAATTTTTCATGCAAAAAGTGATAAATGAATGCTAATTCAAGATTTAATTTCCTGCAGACAATGGAGGAATTGGTTGCGCCAATCGCATTGGAGTCACCAAATCTAGCATTGGAGGATAAATCTGGCACAACTACAGAGAATGCAAAAAGACCCGCACCTCGTGAAGCAGGATGTAGAATTGAAGGGTTTGTAAGAGTAAAAAAGGTAAACCCACAAGAGGTGGCAAAATGGGCCAGGTCAACCTGGTTGGGTAACAAGTCAAAACGGGTTTGGGTCAAACACGTAAATTACAGTCCAGGTCAAAAGGGTTTGGTTTTATTGGGTTTTTGTCGACCTGCGAGTCCGCAACCATTTCTCTGTTAGCTAATGTTCTTAAGTATAATCTTAGTTAATTTTGCAAAAAGCAGCTCTGGAGGTATGCATTTGGGCACACTTAATAATAAAAATTCCAACCACCTTATCTATGACTCAGGTTCCTGGTAATCTCGTAATAGCAGCCCGTTCAGGGGCCCACTCATTTGATTCTTCCCTGATGAACATGTCACATGTAATTACTGATTTCTCCTTTGGTAAGAAAATCACACCAAGGGTGATGAGTGATATCAAAAGGATACTACCTTACATTGGTGCAAGTCATGCCAAATTAAATGGCAAGTCATATCTCACCGACCCAGATGATCATGCAAACGTTACTGTAAGCTCTCATAACATATTTTCTTTCACAAAAAGAAAATATTTTTAAATAAGGGAATGTTTTTTTAATTTATTCCTAACTAAAACGATGTAGGTAGAGCATTATCTTCAACTTGTGAAGACTGAGGTAATGAGGTCATCTCATCAACTGATTGAGGATTATGAGTTTACAGCACATAGTAGTTTGATACATGCTTTATCGATCCCTGTTGTGAAGTTTCATTACGAGCCATCCCCGATGCAGGTTTTCATATTGGACCCGAATTTCTAGTAGTTTGATACATGCTATATCATCCTTCCAAATTTATTTTTTTTAGAATTGTGACCTTTGTTTTGTGCCCCAGGTCTTGATCACAGAAAATCCCAAATCGTTTTCTCATTTTATCACCAATGTTTGTGCCATCATTGGTGGTGTTTTCACTGTAAGTCTTCATCTCACTCGCTTTTGTGTGTGTTTGGTCTAATTGTGAGCTTACTACTTAAGTGTGTGATTGATTACTTATCAGGTTGCGGGAATATTGGACTCGATTCTGCACAACACAATGAGACTGGTGAAAAAGGTTGAATTGGGGAAGAACTTTTAGCAAGTGCAAATAAGTTCTAGCATCCATCCACCCATCAAAGACCATTGTTACTATATACATCCGAGTCATATATATTTTGTTAGATAATTTTGGAATTACATCTATATATCCAATGTAGTGCTTCAAATGCCCATGAAAAGAAATGTCCCAGTCACCGTTCTTGGTCTGATTCAACTTTTTGGTATCTTCAGATTCGGAAAATGACAAACTGGATAGTTTGGTTTGGTCGGTCGGCCGGCCAAACCTGCCAGTTTGGATCGTTTCGTTCTTTTTATGATCATAAGTTTGCATTATATCTTTTAACAAATCATGATTTGGTTCATAAGTAATAGATATATACATATTTGTATCGTTGAAATGTTAGGAAAGAAATGCAAGAAAAGTTAAACTTGACCGGTTTTAAGACAAACTTTTGGGCCAATTGGTTTTTCAAATCGTAAACCATGTGTTAGAAGCGCATACATCTCAAACCATCATTTACTTGGGTTCAAATCATTGAACAGCTCTAGTTCAAGATATTAACTTTTTAATCAATTGTTTTGTCGTAACTAATACAATCATTTGGACAACTTATTTATGTATCAAGCAGAAAACTACAACAATAAACAAGATAAACAAATCGCTCATGAACTCAAATAACATAGAGAAGGGAAGAACCCATGAACGCAATGATAGAATACACGTAGCTCGTGACACTTGAAGAAGCAGCATTTGGGGCGGGAGTCGGGTTATTATATTCTGTTGCTGGAGCTGGGGGAGGAGATGGCAACTCGTCACCAGCTGGAGCCGGTGGAGGAGAAGGCAACTCTGCACCAGACGGAGCCGGAGATGGAGGTGAGCTTGGAGGCGACTGATGGCGGTTGCTTCGGTCAGCCATGACAACAATCACAACTTTCTCGTTGTTTTTACAGTTCTCTACAAGTCCGCTAATGAAATAATGAGGGCCGGATTGGTTCAACTTGACCACTGAGTGACCATCACTATACTTTGCAACGGGTGATGCTGGGTTGCAGTTGTTGTAATCATCTTTGCTCACTTGAACCACCGAGTCCTTCCCGGCTTCATACTTAAATACTGTGAGCCGAACAAAGATAGTAACAACTCAATATAACAAGGTTTCAAACTCATGATCAATGGTAATGTAATAGTTAACATACATTGGATGGGGTTAATATCTACAAAACAAATTTAAAGTAAATAACCGTAAGAACTGTGTAATACACTTACATGTAATAATTTTAAATATAATGATAGAGAAAAAAATATGGTCATTTTAGTTAAAGCAAAAGATATAAACATTATACAGTTTTCGTTGTGTTCTAATTAAATTTTGTTGCGGATTGAACGACTCTCTATGTATTGATTATGAACTTACCAACGGTGTCACCAATTTGGAAACGATTTCTTTCGGCCCATTGATTATAGGTGGTTGATGCAAGACTCCAATCACCGGAACCTCCAACCATAAACTCGTATGCATCGTTGTTTTGGATCAACAAGAAAACACTTAAAATACCAATTACAATGACTAGTTTCGCCATTGAAAATGTTCAAGAATGTGAAGGTGTGAGGATCAAAGATATGATTTGATATTTGTAGAAGCTTTCGGTTGTATTGAGGTTTCTTGTGTGGGAGTGCAAGGAATATTTAGTATGAGGTAAAAAAATGTCAATACTTGTGTTTTTGAGGGTTATGCTTTGCTTTACCACATCTTTTAGAATATTCCTAACTTGTTATCTAAGTTGCATCAAAAGAAGAATTAACCATACAATATAATTCTTTAAAAGCTTACTTAAAATTAACTAGGTTTTTTCAGCGCACATGGTTACCGACTCAAAACAATTTAAAACTCTAGGCTTAGGCTTAGAACCGGTGGTCGATTATGGTTGCTAGCCACGCCTAAACAACTGACATCACTCTGGTATCATTCATCATTATCGACCCAAAAGAGGCCAACCTGGAGTAGCCACCACCTTGGCGATGGCGTTGAAACAGGTGTTGACACAACTGAGACTGGCCACGTCGGCGGAGGGCCTCGTTACTAGAAACATGTTGTCAAGAGCGGATCGGCTACACTCAGACACCACCAAAGACGGTCTATAGGAAACACCGACGACATCCAACGCCACCAAAGGCGGTCCACAGGGAGCACCAGCGGCATCTAACGCCACCGTCTCCGCCTCCGCCTCCCCCGTGAAGCTCCATCGACATCACCGACCATATGCAACAGAGAGCTAACCGTCGCAAGTTCCCATACACAATAAAAGGGACATATAAAACGGAAAAGAACCGGTTGTACCAAACACAATAAAAATGATGAACAAGATTTCATTTCATCTTCTTTTTAAATAGATAGGGTAATTTTGGATTTGTAATTTGATACATATGAAAGTTTTACAATGTAAGTTTCAAAAAACATACTTACCCTTACGACGTTAGTCGAACTTTACTATTATGTTTTAACTAACGGTGAAAAATGAGAGAGTGGCCCGGCGTGGGTATGTTGTTCAACAAGGAAAAGTCACGGCATGGGCGCCCTCACGGCGGGTGCGCCCCCCCCCACCAGTGGCGGATCTAGAATACAAGTTTTAGGGGCAACGTAATTTTTTTACTGTACATGCAATTATGGAGCTAGAAATTATTTCCTACGTAGTCACTACTTTTTAATAATTAGCTTCTAACGAAACAACATGTAAAATTTTGGGTTGTTCGATTGAGTCAAGTCGGATCGGGTCGGAATAGACGTAACTAAATTGCATTGTAAAAAAGTTTCATTTTATACGTGTCTTCATCTTTTGATGTTTTCTTTTACAGCAAAACGATTCATGTTCTCTAAATTTCAAGTTTAAACAATAATTAGAATCACTAAATTAAATGCAAATGTCCGTGATAAACAAATCTATGTATTATAATAAAAAAAATTAAGGTGTCAATTGACACAATTGTAGACCATCTAATTTTAATTTTGCCGCTTCTCTCTCTTATTAGATATTACATTAAATACTAATAATATTATTTAATTACTTTTGAGATTAAATATTGTTTTTCAATAAATTAAAACATAGATGCTTTTATAAATGTAACATCTAAATAAACAAAATTTTAAATAATAGAAAATTTTCTAAAAACAACAATCATTTTTAGATATGAAATGTTTTTAAAATGGTTTTTTTAATGATTATTTATAAAACAAAATAACTAAAATTAGGAGTTATAATAAGACAAATTTTAATATTACTATTTTTAATGATTTGTTTTGAAACAAAATGATTATAAAAACCAATAAGGGTTTAAAAACAAAAGTTTACAACAATGATATCATTGTTTTATTAATTAGATTCTTACTTATTTATAATTTCAATCATATTGTTTTATAATTACTTAATTTTCATTATTAATTCTTTAAAATTTTATTTATTCAACCCATATAATACACAGAGTACTAACCTAATAACCATATAAGAGCATTCATAGTAGATTCATACACTTTATACATCATCTATGTTTATTTTATTATCATTTACTTTTAAAATTGAGTTTTAATAAATTTTCATAGAATAAATTTTAACAACATTCCTACGGTTTCGATACAAATTGTTAAGGTTTTTAAACAAGAAACAATAGAAAATCAATTATTTCATTTTCTTTCTTCTTTTCCTCTTTTTTGCATAAAAGAATAATTAAAATGTGTATGACCATTGAAAAACAAGGTATTGTTTTGTCATGTTATGTACTAGTATTAAGTTTACTCGCGTTGCAATGGAAGACATAGAACCATGCCAAGTAATATTAATGGCACACCATCGCGAGTGACCACCAATACTGAAGAAATCATTAAAATGGAAAAAAATTGAATGAAAAGTATACGTAAAAACATTGAACCACATACTTACACAAGCAAACAATAAAACAAAAAGTAAATCGATATAGGACCAACGCGTTATGACGTGGCTGTTAAACTGGAAAAAATAAGTTAAAAAACGTTGAACCACACACACGTTGCGACGTATTAAATCGTAAAATTTAGACCGAAACGTAGAACAGAAAATTTATAAAATTTGAAGAGTATAGAAGTATTGGGTTAAAATAAAATTTTGAAGAGGTCCAAAGTTGAAAGTAGAAAAAAATATTGAAGCTAAATTATAAAAGATATAAAAGAATTGGGTTAAAATAAAAAAGTTTGAGATTAAAAAATGTATGTACATCCCATAAAACACATAATATAATTTACAATCCATACAAATAATTAGTATTTTGGGCTTATTATTGTATTGGGTTGGGTAATTAGTATTTTGGGTTTTTATGATATTTGGTAATGGGTATGATTATTTACTTATTTATGTTTTATAGAATGTATTGTTTTTTTATAAATTATTAGACTTTTATTTATAAAATTAATTTTTTTTGAAGTGTTGAGTTAAAATTTTTTTAGGGGTAACATAATTTATTTTCAGGGGTAACGTAAAATCAAAAATTTCTTTTTATATAAAACCATAAATTTCTTTTACACTGTCCGTAACAGATTGAGAGATAGCAAAGGCTACCCCTCAATAAAACGTATGTCTGTTGTCGCCCCCACCCTCATACTATTAAATAGTTAAATATTTAAAACAATTAACTTCTTAAGGATAATAACTAATCATCATTATTCAAATCTTTTAGCAAGGGGCCTACGTGATCTCGACACTATATCTTAATTTTACCACTGCAATACTATTATAATATTTTATGAAGGGATTATAAAGAGTAAGCTATACATTGATCGGCAAGCTTTATATCGGGATGGGGCATCATGCCTTAAGGGCTGTTTGGCAGCTTCTTAATCAGTCTCTTAATGATTTAAATGTCTGAATGGTTCAACACTTAATGATTCAGATTATTTGTTTCGTGAGCACATGTCTGAATGGTTAAGAGATTTACCTCTGAATGATTAAGCATCATACTGATGCTGTATGATTAAGAGGTCTAATGCTAAATGATTAAGACATATTATCTAAATTGGTCAGACATTTGTCTTTGAATAGTTAAATTATATACTAGCTTTTAATGGTTCAGACCTCTTAATGATTCAACACTTAATGATCCAAACCTATTATTAATTCAACACTTAATTATTCAGAAATTGCCAAACAACCTCTTATTATTATGATGTTATAATCTTTTTTATATTTGTTTTATCTTTATTTTGGTTTGGTTATAATCATTTTTCATGCATTTAAATTTTCTAGTAATAGTGCCTATTACTAGAAAATAAATCAACAAACCTACTTGATTAAAACTTAGAAATATTTGATTGAAGAGCACTTTACCTGGTGGCTCTAAAAAGTTAGAGAAAACCAAATTCGATCTACTTTCCTATCTTCCGATTTAGGGTTTTGATTAGTAAAATCAAAACTTGAGCTAAAAGATCAACGACAAACGAGTAATTTGATGGAGGGAACGAATTCGGTCAACAGATCGACGTTGACCCACGTCTCCTCCAGCACCAGTGACACGGCCCCTCACTAACAAGCCACCAACGACCACCACCACCACCCCTTCGATGCTCATCTAATCGAATCGAATCGAATCGAATCGAATCTTGTGTCGATATTTCATCTGGGTTTTGTTTCTTGAGGTGATTTGGGGGTGGGATGTGTGTGTGTTGTTCTTTTGATTGATTGATTTGATATAAAGAAACCATTAGCCCAATTTTAGATCTGGGTTGAAGAAGAAGTGAGCGTTAGACGATGAACATTTGCCGCAAAGACCCAGGTCTACCCACTGATTCTTTCTATGAGATTCGAGCTGGATGCACCGATGTTCCGACTACAAAGTTTAGGATCAAGGTAAATTGTATCGGACTGATTGCATTGGTCAATTAGCCTAAATCGATCATTGATGTTTGCACTTATATTAGATCTTAAATCTGTGGTTGTTAAGTTGGGCATTTCATTGTGATTTAGCTTTCTGAACTTAATTTATGAAACTTTTGATGTTTTGAGATATACAGTATGTGATCAGTGATCTTCAATAAATTGAATTCTTGATCGCCTCTTTTTGATCTGTAAGATACAAAGTGATGATTATCTTGTTCCTTTATCTTCCCAGAAGTGTTATAGTGACAGCTTTATGTTAGTTTTTTTTCAGAAGCAAGTTTTATTGAGATGTTGATCTCCATGTTTTTTAAGACTTCTTAAGTAGCTTTTAAATGGGCTATATATTGGGTATAGATTTAATTATTGTCTAGGATTATAATTAAGTACATATTTATAGGATTACTTTCAAGAATTTAGGACCATAAAAGTTTGTGGAGGCTGAGCTTCATCTAGTGATATTCATAGGTTTAAGTCCTATATTGCCAGTTTCTTTGTGGAAATTAGGATGGGTTGCCTTGATTTTTACATTCATATCTTAAAATTTAATCTTTTTTCTTTGCCTTGGTCCTTGATGATCTCATATGTGAGTGATCGCCGACACAAGTTTTTTTTAAATTACCTGGATCCCATCTTTTACTGTATTCTAATGTATAATAAAAATGTCCTACACGATATTTGGAAGCAAAAAAACCTTTCCTCTCAAATGCTCCCCACTCCCTCCACCTTAAAAGAATGCAATGTTCGACCTGACATGTAGTTTAATGGGGATCTTTGATTAATAATCACATACGCAAAGCCCCTTTCTTGGTTTTAACACGTGTGTGAAGCTCTTACCCCGTGCCTTGGCTTTTGGGACCTAAATAATTCAAAAAATGAGAGAGCTTTTGGATCATAATCTGTGATGATTGCTAATTGGGTGAATTTGAATTGAAATCTTACTAGTAAAAGAAATATAGCATTTTCTTTGGGGCAAACGGATATGAACAGTGTTACCTATTTCTCTTGATTGGTTTCTTGAAAATCTTATCTACTCCTTTTCATTTATCCAGGCTGGAAAGACTCTAAGTGTAAAAAGGTGGCGGGCTGCATTTACTCCAGAAGGTTATCTTGATATAGGCAAGTGCCTAAATCGAATCTATCATGGAGTAAGTTCTTTATTTACTACCGCGTATAATGTTTAAAAGATCATGGAAGCATGCATATCCATAGTCTATTTGTTCATTCTACTATAGGAATCACTTTCTATTGTGTTGTGTATCCTCTTTGTTTCTAATATCTTATATTTGCTAGTCTTTCTTGTATTGGTAAACTCACTTTTATCAATGTTCATCGACGATAATTAGGGAATTCATCCATCAATTAGAGGAGAAGTTTGGGAGTTTCTTCTTGGTTGTTATGATCCTGATAGCACATTTGATGAGCGTGAAAAAATACGACAAAGACGAAGGTAATATATATCTTCTTGTATGGTGTAGAGGTGGTAATTTTTTAACAAATTTACTTATAAATGATTTTCTTTGGTTGTTATCTAATCTCAAAGGAATCACAAAGTTTTCGCCAAAGTGGGAATCTGTCAAACGTGATGAAAGTTGGGCAAACTCTATTCTTAGTGCATACAATCTCTCAAAGCATTTGTTTTATATAGTTATTATTTTGTCATCATTAATAACAAGTATTGTTTATAGAAAATGGACAAAAAAGTGATATTAGGTCAACACAACCCGACCACCCGCATGTTTTGACCCATACTAAATAACAGCCTGTTTCAAATGAATACGTTACCCATCCTGTGTGGCCTGTTCTTGTCAGCTCTAGTTTGATGTGACAACATCTGTTAGACACTAATACAAGATGGTTGATGAATTTTTCCGATATATGTGCTCAATATGTAGTTAGTAACCATAGTGCTGTGAGAGATGTATCCTGTGAAATTTCATTTATTTTCTTCTGTTTTTACTTTATAATATTTCCCACCATTGACTACTTGGGTGCAAGATTTTTTTCATTTGAAATGTTTTTTGATATGGACATGCAATTTGGTTAAAACTATTTATACATATAGTGATTGCCTAAACTTTATAAATAAAATTTACATTTTAGTGTTTTAGGAACCCCTAGTTTTGTTGTTTGGTGGAATTTGAATCTTTTGGTTAGACTGTTAGCTAATATATGAGAAGTACTTCACTTGACTTGACATATATTTTGAGCAAAATGTTTGACTGTGTCCAACATCTAGAACACCCTTCTATAAAAGAAATCATGCTTGCTTCTTGGTTTAAATCAACGCCATCAATGATATGGTAATAATGACCTATAACATGTTCATTTTTTATGGATTAAGGGTGTAAATTTTATACTTTCTTTATGCCTTTTAGGGACCAATATGCTGAGTTGAAAGAATCATGCAGCCATATGTTTCCTGTTGTTGGAAGTGGCAAGCTCATCACTACACGTGTGGTCACAGCAAATGGGGATCCAGTACAAGATCCAGTTGAACTGCTAGAGACAAATCCTGAAAGCCTTCCAATATCTCAATCTCAAGAAAGTGGTAATGTTCACTTTTATGAGTCCTAAGAACCTTTAGAAGTTGCTTCTAGAGGTGATGACTAAGTGGGTGGGTCGGGCAGGTTCGAATGTTCGATAACATATCATAAATATGTAATATTTTTGTACAAGTCAAAACAGTCATGTCAGGTTGACCCAAAATGCTTTTTGTCGAATTTTGTTAACAAATAGTTTGTGTCAAATATATTTTACAAATATTATATTTTTTCAATCATAAGCTAATTTCTTGTATAAAATGATTTTAAAGGCACTGATCAATAAATATGCACTTTGGGTGACTTTGATATTTTCAATCCATTTGGCTTGTTTCCCATTTAGTTATTTTATATTGTGCGCTGTTGTTCAAAAAAAAGTTTTTGTATATTGTAACCACTTCAAAAACCCAATTAACCCTTCATAAGTAAGTTGGTTGATATCTCTACTTATTGTGCTAGAGATTACAAAATAGGCAGTCAAACAGTTGGGTCACAGGTAAAAAACGAGTAATCTTTGATACTTACAGAAATGAGCCGTGCTGGATTGACACAATACTCTTTTTGTCCATTCTTTTTAGTAAATAATTACCACGTGTCAAATATGATTTGCAAAAATCATTTAATTCCTATAACAACCTAATTTCTTGGGTAAAATGATTTTGGACATTAAACATACCCTTTGCCTTTGCGTAGTTTTGATCTGTTTGACCCATTTCGTAGCAAGTTTAATTTTTATTTTACCTTTTTGACCGGTTACAAATATTTAAAACTCCTATTGACCTATTCATAAATAAATGAGTTGAAATTTGCTGTCTCCAAGTCGTTGCTTATCAATAATGAAGCGAGTTGTGTACTTGCAGTTGGTCCAATTCTAGACACAGTGGATTCTCAGGAGCATGATAAGGAAGTAATTCAATGGAAACATGCTCTACATCAAATAGGTTGATATATAAAAATATAAACACTTGCTTCCTATTGATCATGTCATTATATGGTTTATCCTTAATTTGCCAATTGTTTGATACAACATACTAGTACCCTACAGTTCCCATTATATAATGTATGATAGCTCTCCAATTAGTTTCTTTTTTATAACTAAAAACACTATGCAACTTTATCATGTTGAATTACAAATTTATGGCAGGTCTTGATGTGGTTCGCACAGACAGGTCGCTTTCATTTTACGAAAAGCAAGAGAATCTTGCAAAACTCTGGGATGTTCTTGCTGTCTATGCTTGGTATGATAAAGATGTTGGTTATGGTCAAGGTAGGTAGAAATGTTAAAAGATTATATCTGGTACTTTTGATCCCTTATAAATGGGTGGATTTGGATTTTGTTTTATCCCCAACGGGTCCAATCAAAATGGTTTTGCTAGAAAGGAAACGGTCATATAGGTCTTAGTGTTTGAAACCCGCTGGAAGACTTTTTCTAATGCATACAACCGTCTGAATCATTATATTCAAAGATTTAGATCATCATTGTTATAATAATTAACACATTAATTATTCATTGAGCAAGGATAACAAAGTGTTTGCAGGTCAAATTGACCTGGGATGTTCCACATAAAACAGCCCGTTTCAACCCGAATCCACTTGAAAGAATTATGGTTTGCTTTAAGATTCCAGTTCTAAACTGAGTACTCCTTACAGGGATGAGTGATATTTGCTCCCCCATGATTATGCTTCTTGAACATGAAGCAGATGCATTTTGGTGTTTTGAACGATTAATGCACAGATTGGTAAGTATATTATTTTTCATTTATTCATTTTCTAGCTTCGCGATTGTTAAACATTTATTTACGCCCTTTAAAGAGAGGGAATTTCAGGTGTACGGGGAACTCCGTGGGAGTAGAAGCACAACTTGATATCTTGGCCAATGTAAATCAAGTTGTTAATCCTAAACTTCACCAGCATTTAGGTATTTTCAGATAACTAAATGTCTTCATTGCTTTATGAAAATGTTTAATTTATACTCCTAGAAAACTATTTTAAATAAATAAAAATTGGTTTTAGAACTGTAGAAAAATAATTTAATTTTAATGGTTACATATATAA
This sequence comes from Flaveria bidentis, assembly GCA_018326385.1. Lineage (NCBI taxonomy): Eukaryota > Viridiplantae > Streptophyta > Magnoliopsida > Asterales > Asteraceae > Flaveria > Flaveria bidentis. The sequence continues at coordinate 17,741 of BJCM01061714.1, forward strand.
ATGCAGAACACCTTGGTGGAGGTGGTTACCTATTTGCATTCCGGATGCTTATGGTATTGTTCCGGCGAGAATTTTCTTTTGGAGATTCACTGCACTTGTGGGAGGTAATGAATAGTAAAAGTATATGGTAAAACTATATAATCATCCCAAATTTACGTAGAGCATGCACCTTTCATTTTTACTTGGAACATTTTGTGTTTTGGACCAAACAGATGATGTGGGCTTTAGAGTATGATCCTGAATTGTTCTCATTATATGAGGGAGCAGAAACACACAATGAACATGATGCTCACAAACTAACACGAAAATCCAGACGCCAATATGGCAAGTATGAGAGACGAAACAGGAGAAATAGGTCTGGGTCCAGAAGCGGATCTGTTGCACCACTTCCCTTATCTGTTTTCGTTGTAGCGAGTGTCCTCAAGGACAGGAGTGACAAGTTATTGAGAGAAGCTCGGGGACTAGATGATGTTGTGAAGGTTGACCTTTTGACTTTATTTGGAAAGTTGGAGTCGGGATCAACCCACTTGAAATGGGTCGATTTGGGTTGGATTCTTTTGTTAAAGGATTGAATGGGTCAAGTTTAATAGTTCACTTATATATGAAACGGGTCAAACGGGTTGATTTGGGTTAAAGTGTTGCTACATATACAATATATGGTAAAACTATCAATATTCAACCAAATTGAAAAATTACCTGTTCCAGCCCAAATTGGTTTTGCTAAATAAATATGTTCCATCTTTTACATGATGCTAATTCTTTTGAATTCGTTCGGTTTTGTTTCTGTAGATACTAAACGATATTTCTGGGAATATGGATGCCAGGAAAGCTTGCAGAGGGGCTATGAAGATTCACAAAAAGTATCTAAAAAGGTATTTTTTGAGTTTTGTATTAATGATATTTTAGCTAAATTTCAAGCAGATTAATGTGGTTTTTGCACGTCATTGCAGGCAAAAACATGATAGCGCTCAGTGAATGAGTTTCCGCGGCTTCTTTGAATCCCTTCAAGTTTGAGTTTTGATGACCGTGTTTGCAGTTAAAAACCAATCAATGCAGTGTTTGAGGCAATATTTTTTGTGATCGATGGTCGTTGACCCTGTGATTTTCTTTTTACAAGGCTGAAATGAACATCATTGTATATGTATAATGTATATGTAGCAACAATCTTGTATAAATACAAAGGTGATCCTGTTTTTCAACTGCCTTCTGAGTAATCGTGTGTTTTGTTAGAAAGAAAATCTAAGAGTGTAAACAAATCAAGCTGTTTATAAGCTATTTTATAATTACTGGTTAAAAACTTAAGGTAAGCTTAAACATGTTTGAGTTGAGTTTAAGCCTAATTTCCTTTAATATATGAGTTTGATCTTTAGCTGAATATTTTAAGTTTGGTTCGTGTTGAGTCTAAACATGACAATATAAATATAAGGGTCATATATAATAAATATTATTAATTAATTATATTTGATGTGTGCAAGTTCGTCATAAAAAATGTTATTATATTAATCGCGCTTGTAAAATGCAAGCCTTTAGCTACAGTAAACTAGGACAGCAAAAAAACCCAAGCCCGGGGGTATACCCGAAACATGTGGGATGGATATACCTGAAGTCCGATGAGTATTGAGCTGGATATGAGATTAGTTTTTTAAAAAGATTATAGGTATTACACGGTAGCAATGGGCAAAAAATACCGGTTTGGGTTTCCAAACTGTTTCGAAAACCGATTTTTTTAAGTCTCTGAAACCGGTTCGGTTCCAAACCGGTCCGCTGAGCCTAATTCGGTTTGGGTGTTGGGGTCACGGTAAGTTCTAAACCATTTTAAAAAATATAGCCCTTACATTACCGTTGGGAGCCTACATGCTACATATTGCCTTTTTGGTATTTTTTTCACCAATTTAACTCCCAGTATTACTATATATAAGTTGTGAGTGTTTTGGCAACGGTGAAACAATAAAAACTCTCGAATATGACTTCTTGATCGATCTTCGGTTGGTTGTGATACAATTAACCCATCAAACGACCATTGTGGATCATTCGTTGACCCGATGTTGACCGTGAGTTGAAACCATGTTTAACTTTTAAGTCACGGCCCACCTTTTATTTCATCTTTTATAATACTTTATTTCATCTTTTAACTTTTAACTTTTAAGTCACGGCCCACAAACATTTTTTTCCATATTCTTTCTTTCTATAATTTCTATTTAACTAAAGAATTGCATCTATCTTCTTTTAAAATTTTTTTTAACAAAATATGGCTAACAAATTTGTATGCAATCTGTGGATTTTTTACTACAAAGAAGTAATTGGCAAGCTACAATAAAAAGGAAGAAAACATTTAAAATTTTGGAGAAAGAAAACCATCCGAAAACCAAAAAAAAAAAACAATTTCAACCAATCATGTAATTATTAATATATTTTTATATTTTTTATTAAAAGGTTATTTACGTGAAATTTCACCATGACTATTTTAGGTAATTACTAGCCTATATGACCATACCACACGGGTGAAACAAATTATAATATATTATAACTAGGTTAGAACCCGTGTAATACACGGATGATTTAATCAATATGGCTTCCATCAAATATTGATTACATAATAACCATTATGAAAATTTCAAAACAATAAATATCAAAGTTTGAAAATAGAAATGAATAAAATTCATAATCTAAAAAGTTTCTTGTAGATGTGTAAACATCTCTTTGTATACAACGTTTTGAGTCACATTAGTAATGTTACCATTTTGATCTAAAATGAGTAATTTTACCCCGTTTGTAGTCTTCACCCTTGACAAAGCAACATATAACTGCCCATGAGTAAAAACTGGCTCTTTTAAATACAAACCAACTTTTGACAATGATTGTCCCTGACTCTTGTTAATCGTCATTGCAAAAGAAACACTTAGCGGAAACTATCTTCTTTGGAACTTAATAGGGATTTTTTTATCAGATGGAAAAAGATTAATTCTTGGAATAAATGTTTGGCATCCAATATTACTTCCAGATATTATTTCAGCTTCAATAACCCTTTTTCCAAGAGATACTATTTGAAGGCGAATACCATTGCAAAGACCATTTTGTTGGTCAATATTACGTAGAAGCATGACTGGAACACCAACTTTTAATACTAACCTGTGATTTGGCAGTCCAGATATTTTGAGACCATTTAGAAAATCAGGGGAGTACAAATTTTCCTGTAACGGAATATTAAAATGTTCCGTTTGACATATGCTATCTGAATTAAGATACTCTATCTCATCACCAGGGAAAATTAAAAGCAAATGATCGTTAATTTCATGAATGATCTCGTTTTTTGGTGCCAGAATTGCTCTCTCACGAAAGTACTCTTTGTCTTTGTAGTTCTCTAACATGCATGGGTAAACAAATTGGATCAAACTTGATAAAGGATCGATCGAGTCTTTGATGAGGAGTTCATCATGTATAGTAATAGTTGCCTCACCATCGTTATAACCACCAATGTTGCCCTCTCCTATATCAAGAAGCCATTTAGCAAAGTTTTCAATTACTTCATTGTCTTTAGGGTGTCCCCCGGCTTTTAGTCGCATATTTTTTGTTAAAGTAAGTAACTTGCATTTATTCCAAAGGTAGGATGAGCTTAAGGACGCATTAACAATATCTTGTCGACTACCATTTGGAACAACTGGTAAAATTTGTCTAAAATCGCCACCAAAAACAATAACTTTACCACCAAATGACATATCTGAAGATAGAGAAGTATGTTTAGGTAATACATCATTCATCGTCCTATCTAATGCTTCAAATGCATGCTTGTGAGTCATGGGTGCTTCATCCCAAATTATCAATTTTGTCTGCTTCAATAGCTGAGCAAGTTCACTGTTTGGTTTTATATGGCAAACAGAATCTTCGTTTACATTTAATGGAATATGGAATCGTGAGTGCGCAGTACGACCTCCTGTAAGCAACAAAGATGCTATTCCACCGGATGCTACATTTAATACAATTTCACTTTTAGACCTTATTGCTGCAGCCAATGTCTTCCATAAAAGAGTTTTACCAGTTCCTCCATATCCATAAACGAAAAAACTCCGCCTTTATTAACTTCAACAGCAGTCATGATGTCATCAAAAACATATCGTTGTTCATCCGTTAAAGAATTCAAAAGCTTTACAAACTCAGTAATCTCATTTGCAACATCATACAATAACTCCTCGCTAATTAAACGATTATTTGATGAAGACAGACAATCATTGTCCGGGTAAGGCATACATGTAAATGACTTTAGTGTTGATTTATTCCGTTGTAAATACTTTTCAATCTCATACAACATCAAAATTTTAATTTGACTATTTGTCAGCGACAAAGCTGAAAATGTATGAAAAATATTGAGGATAATTAGTTACACAATGAATCTGATATCAAAATGCTAATACGTATTATGAAATGTATCAAATTATTATAAAAATAAATATCAATAAATATAATAAGTGATTTTTATTAAATAAAAAATTAAAAGATGTGTAATGTACCTGGCAACCTCAATATTTTTTGTTGTTTGTAAAGAATGCCGTCAGATAAGTATTCCCACGTACTATTCCAAACATAATCCGGTCTAGATAAAGAATTTGATAACAACATTGTGGCAAACAAAGTACGCGGATAATATCCAGAACCTGAATGACTCGCCTCTTTAATTGCATCAATATATTCGGCATCATCATCTAAAAGACCAAGGGCATAACATGTATCCCTAAAAGTTGGAAATGTTTGACCATTAACGGTTTTAGTATCACTAAACGACATCGGCCCTTTGACTTTGTTGAGTAGAATCCGTAAATAATAAGCCTCACCGACAGATGGAGATACGGAGTGAATTCAACCAATTGAAAAACCTTTTTTTCTTGGAGACCAACATTTTTGGTCAGATTTCCAAACAAATTTTGTTGGAAACTCAACGTAAGTTAACTTGCATGCTTCATGGTCATAACGATTACATTCCATCCAAGATAAAAACATTGTAGAGGAAATAGACTGTTTACTTAGTACGTTGTTTATATCATCGTCAACACCATACACAATT
>BJCM01061715.1:0-39347 GCA_018326385.1 Flaveria bidentis
TCACTGGCTTTATAAAGCGAGGCTGAGCGCGCAGGCCATTAGCATGTGGATAATAAGTTGTAGATAAGAGGTGTTATAGTATCAAGACACATATTTGAGAATACAGAAGAATCAAGTTTGAAACTAAGACTCAAGGAGATAATAAAGTATGCAGGTACTAAACTGATTACTATTTGTGTTTTAAAGTTGTAGATAATCGGCTTTGTGCATTGTGTTTGAGTATTTGAGTATTTGCTTATCTGAATCTGATTATTTTATATCATGTAATCAATTCCAAAACACAATGGCATATGTTATATGTTGCTAATATTGGGCTAACAAAAATATTAATTTTTTTGGTCTAAAGATGTATCATCATGAAGGAAAGAACATTCATTCGACATCAAGAATGTCGATTACACCAGAAAGACATCTGTTTTTGCAAAGCGGACATAATGGAGGGGACTCAGGACTTGTTCTTTCGACTGATGCTAAACCTCGACTCAAATGGACACCGGATCTCCATGAACGGTTCATAGAAGCAGTCAACCAGCTTGGAGGAGCAGATAGTAAGTGCATCTTTGAAATATTCTACAAATGTAAAAAGAAAAAATGAAGGAAAAAAAAAACTTACTTGTTTTTGTTCTATCTTTTATCATAGAGGCTACTCCAAAATCAGTTTTGAAGCTAATGGGAATTCAAGGGCTTACTTTATACCACTTGAAGAGTCATCTTCAGGTAAAAGAAAAACATGAAAATCATAGTTTCTTGTAGCCGGAGGTGGCAAAATGGACGGGTTGGGTTGACCCGTGAGACTTTTAGTTCAATTTTCCTATATCATTAACAAATAGATGGTGTATAAGATAAAATTACAAAAATCATATAACAAATGATTTTGGAAGTTTTACGAGTTAAATATCGACTTTGGACAACTTATGACCCATTTGACCCGTTTCCATTTTACATGTTCTTCTAAAATTTACACTTTCAACCGGTTGTAGACTTGACAAAACCCGAATAAACTTATTCGTAAACAAATAGGTCATCGTCAAATTGATATCTCTACATTTATTGACTTAAAACGGGTAGACAACTAATTTGCTTTTTTGGTTGGCAGAAGTACAGACTGAGCAAGAATCTATATAGGCAATCTAACAGTGTTGTCACAAACAAAGTTGGTAAGAAATCTAAGAATCTATTTTATATGTTTTGAAACAATTTACAAAAGAAAGATGATTCATCATATCAAATATTTGGGCTGCAGGGACAGCGGCGGGAGATGCCGTTAGCAGTGAAACAAATGCAACTCGCACAAACAACTTAAGTGTTTGCTCTCAAACAAACAAGTAAGAAACACTAATTCAGCTGTATATATAATTGTAAGTTAATGTTCATTCTAATAATCCAAATATCCATTCAGAAACTCGCAGATAAGCGAAGCCATACAGATGCAAATAGAAGCTCAAAGAAGGCTGCATGAGCAGCTTGAGGTATGATATCATTATATCAACACAACTAACAACTCAACACGGCAAAAGATAATCTAAAAGTTGTATGAAGATATTCTTTTGATATGTAACAGGTGCAAAGACACTTGCAGATTCGGATTGAAGCACAAGGAAAGTACTTACAATCGGTTCTTGAAAAAGCACAAGAGACGCTTGGACGACAAAACTTAGGTTCAGTAGGATTGGAGGCTGCAAAGGTTCAATTATCTGAACTGGTCTCTAAAGTATCTACATTTTCAGGGATCAAAGATGTGCCAATGCATACTAACCAGCCAGCGGATGGTTCAATCGAGAGTTGTTTAACTTACGGTGAAGGTCAACAAACTGAACAAGAAACGCTCGGTTTGACTCTTCTAAAGTCAAAGAAGGTTGACAATGAGACAGAAGAATGGTGTGATGATATGAAAAGAAGCAAGAGGTTTCTTGCAGCAAGTGATCTGTCAATGAGTGTTGGAGGGCTTAACAGCAGTGAATGGAACACCAGCAGAAGCTACACTGAGGAAAGATTTACGGGTAGGGGCGAAGAAGTCATTTTACTGGGTCAAACCAATCAAAACAACACAGATTCAATGAAGGATGTGAACACTGAGATGCCACAGAAGTTACAAATGCCTTTTTTTGGACAAAGTTTGGACCTTAATGCCCATGATGGAAACGATGCGGCCTCAAGTAGCAAGCATTTCGATTTGAATGGACTTAGTTGGTAATAGATACAATAGAATCATCTTACACATAATGCCAATGGATTAAAGATCTTGTATTGCATTTTCAGAATTTGACATGATTCCTTAAAGATGGATTTCTGTGATATACATGTGTATCTTCCATTGTATTCAACAACCTCATCTCAACTCAACAGTTGGCCTAAAACACACAAAAAGAAATAATAATCAGTTTGTCTTGAAACTCAGAGAAGCAAGATGTGTTGGAGATAAGTTTTTTCTAACAAATGGATACAATTAAAATGATATGCATGCACCTGGTATGTAAATAACTAAATATTGCAGGAAGTATATTTGGAACAGATAATAGAACAAAAGTTTCCGTATGTATTTATTATAGGGATAGGCTAAACGTACCCTATGTATGCTAAACGTACACCTCTATTGGGTAAAGCGGAAAGATAAATAACTGAATTAATAAAAGTAGGGAGATATATTCAGTAGAAAATATTGTAAGATTATATACACATTCAATCGGTACATTCATACTTGACCCATTAACTACCTTAACTGCCACAATCACCTAATAAAACTATAATTTATTTTAATAATACGTCTATGTTATTTATAATTTAACAAGATGAACCTGAACATGACCATAAATTGACATATGTCAAATACATGTCGAGACATAGCTAAAGCCATGTAACCTGACACGGCACGTATAACCCATGTGTGGAAATGTGTCAAACAGTACGTGTGATAGGTTAAAACGGGTTGACGGGTGGTAAATGAGACTTAATCCAGTTGTAGACATGTTAAATGGTCGTAAATTGGTTGGAGGGTTGAAATTTTATATTACATACTTTCTAATACTACTTTTACACAAGCTAGCTTCCTTTTATTTATAGCACAACTAACTAAACATCAATTGATTATGTGATCTTGTAAATATGTTCATAGGTGGGGCCTATAGCGGTGGCAAGACGTGAACGCCAGGGCCACGGTGCTAAATCACTAAATCAATGGAGTGCAAATGACCGGGTATAATCGACAATTGACTAGATTAAGATCGCTGATAGAAACCTAAATAGAATAAGATTTGTATTTTCTAAACTTAATTGGGTTAATTGGACCTTCTCTAGAATATGTTATTAGGTTTTAAAATGCTTAGTAGTTTATTGGACCCTTTATAACATATAATTACCAATAAGTTAGTTTTTTTTAATATGTTAGTTGATACTCGATACCGAAATACAAAAATTTTTGGGTCTTGAGCGGTCGACAACGACACGCCCTCAGGGCCAATCATAGCACACTTTCATCTCTCTCTCCGCTCACGTCTATGGAAACGTTCATCCTTATAAATATATAGTGGTCCTTGTGCTCTCATCTATTAATGAGCTAACACACTCATCCTCTCATTCATCTCTCCTTCACGTGAACTTACAGATGCAAGTCCTAGGTGCTCCTTTGATCATAACAAAATGTTTATAGAAAACGCCCTCATATTTTTTGTTTAATGATAACTAACTGCTTATTAATGCATTGCTACAACGCACATGTATACATCACATTTTCATTTATAAAGTACCACATTTTATAATGCTCAGGCAACATTCGAGTTTACGCCTACTAGTTTATATACATTTATCAACCAACAACTAATTATTGGAATGTAAATAGCTTCATTTTATACACAAATTTACTAGTTGGTTGCATAAGAATGAAGTCCATGAACATTTGTGAATAGATATGTAAGTTTGAATGCATATATACATATAACATTATGTATGGATTGCATCTTAATATGCAAGTCTACAAGTAACATTATAGAAGTGTCATGTACCGTAAATAACATTACTTGTAAAGAAATATATAACTGCAAATATCATCATATCTAAGTAATGTCAATTTATATAATTTTAAAATACTGTCTTATAGTATGTCTTGTGCAAATAAAATCAATAATATTTTTTTATAATTGTGATTTTATCATGTTTAAAGCTAAATAAATCATAAAAGTTATATTGAGATAATAAAATAAAAAAACGAACCTTTATAGATTTAATTAATTTTTTTTCTACAAGATGTAGAAGCATGCCATGCATCTCATATGAAAAATTCTTGTTAAGCAACTTTTTTTGTTTAAGAATCAACCATTTGAAACTTGTATACTAATCGAATCACACCCATATAAAATTTTATTCCTCAATCATACCCAAAGTCAAACATCTTACAATAAGTCAACCCCTTATAAGAGCTGGTCAAAATCATTTTTTGGATATTGATCAACCTTACCATTATCACACTAGTTGTTATTATAACCTAAAAATACAACTACCATTATATTAAAAATCATTTTTAACAATATACACATATAAAAGATATAATAAAAAACCTATTTGATCTATGATCTACCAACCAATCTCTTAACTTCAATCCCCTTATCTTTGAGACTTTAACTAACATTACTATTCATCTTGTCTCTTAAGTTCTTTTCAGAATCATAAAATACACAATAATACCACTATGTATAAGATATTAACTATTTACATAAACCAAACTTTTAATCTTATATAGTTATATTAATTAACCTCTCTTTAAAGTTATAGTTGAAACAATACTAAACATTTAACGTCGACGCGACGACATGTTACTTATAAAGTTATCATTTATTTTGATAAGAATATAATCTTATTTTCATGCATAGTTATCTTAACTATGTGTATATCAAGGAAAAAAAGTAAAACACGACCTTTTTTTAACCGAAGCAAGAATTGTAAAGTCAAGCGTTTAAAAGTCAACCATGATATATGATAGTTTGATACATCATACATAATCGAACCCCATATGAAATTTCACTCGTATATCATACATAAAGTCAAACATCATATCCAAAGTCAACCTAACATCCGGTCAAATTCATTTTCATATTTGATTAATCCTCACCATTATCACATTAATTGCAACTATGATTCTATGAAGTACAACTATCTTTTGATTAAAAATCATTACTCAAACTTTTGCATAAACGTTTTAACTTAAACATATTTAATAAAAAGCTAAAAAAAGCTAACTAGTTTGATTACGAAAGATTGAATATTATCAGTTGTTGTATTGAAACTATATAAAACAACCATATGCAATAAATAGTATGTTTTTGTTACATTTGCTGTATATTTTGTTAGTATAATTGACATTTCTTGAACATGCATGCATAAATCATAAATGTAGAATTGTAGGACCAACGCTATGGCAAGTGAGCCCATTTCTGTGAGAGGTATAAAGAACAATAATTTTTTTCTCTTGATGTTAACATGACATGATGCCACATATGCACATCATGTTAGACTTGTCCATTATCCATGTGCGTGCTTTTTATTTCAAAATAATGTTTCTTTCTCATAAAATTTTGTCGATTTAATGATTACTTCTACCACCGTTATCATATCTGGCTAACTTAAAAATATTAATATTTATTTTTATTTTTAATAAAACCTTAAGGACTCTAACACAATTAGGATCTCTAACCTCTTAATTACTCGAATTAACATCATTATCTTCCCAATTTGTGATTTATTGCTAATGTCTACATGCTTCACTCCACTCAAGTGCGAAGTTTTGTTCCACCCGGCTAAGAAGTGAAATTTATGTGTTTTTTGTTTGAAAGTTATATGCGTATCAAGGCGGCCCTCCTAATTTGGGTCTCAAGACATTCAACCCCTCTATACCATTATTCAAGCTTCATCAATGGCTCCATTAGATCGAGTATCTTCATTGAAACCAACCTAAGAACTATGCCAACCCATGATCCTCTCTATCACATATATCAAATCATGCTCATTTTCTTTCGAAACAAATAGACGTGGTAATGAATCAGACATGATACATAACCTCTGTCAATATTTAAAACATAAGGTTTTTTTATATTCTTATGTAACTATTTAAATTACATACATAACCCACGTCGATATTTAAAACAAGTGGACCATCATTGAGGTTGGTGGCTCGTTAACAAAAACAAACCCTAGGAGCATTATTTTTGGGAATGTCTCGGCTTATATTCTAGACAAGTATAATACATCTTAGGGTATGAGATTTGATTTTTTCTTTTAATGTACATAACTTTCCCATACGTTATTATTATTATTTTTTAAATTTACACATAAAATCGACAACTTTTCTATGTTTAGTATGACTATAATATTCATAAATTAAAATAAAAAATTAACATGCCGAACTGATTTCCATACTACATACATGCAATATTATCTTACTATAATGTTTTAAGTAGTAAATAATATCGGTATTGTTTGTATCACAAATTAAATTAGAATAACAAAAACAATCTATTAAATTATGATCCATTCATTATCATTACCCTCAATTCATCAAAGCGATCATGTTATAGTATTATTTGATTGTGCACTATTCTCCATAAAACTCAAAACCTTTTGCAACTTGTGCTTAATTTCTCGTCCATTTTTATCTATGTCAAAACCCGAAAGTACATATATTATAGTATTTTATAGGTGTTTAATATAATACTAGTACTATATACATGTAATACGGTATGTTCTGTATATGTAATATATCATACCATATATATAGTGTATGTATGTTGTATCATAATACATCATACACGTGGTATTGAAAAATCTCTCGTGTTAAAATTTTATTTATACAACAATTTTATACTACAATAAAAAAAATGATCGACAACTTTTTTTCAAAAAGATGAATAAATATGAAATGGTTTTTAGAGGTGGATCGACAAGAATGATTTAATATCGTTTTCAGTTATGAAAATATTGATGTAATCTAAACAGACCTAAACGTGTAGCCCATTAACGGGCCCACGAGAGTGGGTTGTCCTCATATTATCATATCATTCAAGTGTCCCACGATTCTTATTAATAATAGAAACAAAGAAGTCCACATTAAAAAGCAAAACACTCTTTAATAATAATAATAATAACAATAACAACAATAATTTAAAATTCAAAATCAAAACACCCCTCTTTATCACTCTTTAATTAAACCCATTAAATCCACATAAAACATCTCAAACTTTTCCATATTTGCTGCACTAAAAAACAAATATAACCAACGTTCTTTTTCCCAATTTCAAATTCTCCCCTTTAGAATCATTCATTCATTAATTCATTCATCTTCTTCTTCAACCCCCACCCACCCACACACACCCACTTCACCGCAACATTCACACACAATCCACACACACCCACGATCTCAATCCTCACATCTTCTTCCTCAACAAAAACCCCCAAAATAACCGTCGATTTTGAGCCATTAAAACCATCACTTGAGATCCGATTTCAACCCAACAATGTCAGGGGTGAAATCTGCGATGTGGGTATTGTTGATGGGCCTGTTTCTTGTGTGTTGGGAAGCAGAGGGGCTGGGAGTGAATTGGGGGACGATGGCGACACACAAGATGGATCCGAAAACGGTGGTGCAGATGATGAAGGATAATGGGATCAATAAGGTGAAGCTGTTTGACGCTGAACAATCGACCATGAGTGCACTTGCGGGCACCGGAATCGAAGTTATGATTGCGATTCCGAACGATCAATTAGCTGATATGAATGATTATGATCGAGCGAAGAAGTTTGTGCAGAGGAATATTACCAGATATAATTTCAATGGCGGTGTCAATATCAAGTAAGTTTTTTGTTCTCTTTATGACTTGAGGCCTGAGGGTTTGAACTTTGAATTCAGCTAGAAAGCTGTACCTTATGCATTGTATGTTGTACCCTGTGCTTTAGAAGTTGTACGTTTTTGTGAGCAATTGTTGGCTGTGTGTTTTGGGGGATTTATGGTTTTAAGACATAGAAATTTTTTTAAAAAACAACTTATTGGCTTATTGATTTTTTAATAAATTAATAAGTCAACACTATAAAATAACTTTTTTACTTTTTAAAAATTAAAAAGTTAAAAGTTAATAAAAATAAACACTCCCAAACACCCACTTAGTTGTGTTATAAATATAAAAAAACGAATAGTCTTATTTTATTAGAACTAAAATGGGTAAACTTGATCAATAAAGCTGAGATATCTTGTAACTAACGTTTTAGAAGTTGTACATTGTAATGTATTTAGTCATTTGTCCGGTTTGTACGGTTTAAACTAAACAAAAAAAATCCAGGACCAAGTGCACAAACAACAACGGTTTTGAAAGAAGACAAACAAAACCGGTTTGGTTAGTTGGTCTGGTTGACTGTGGTTTTAACGGTTTGACGATTTAGTTTGGATTACGAGTTTTAACGGTTTAACCATTCACTTTTGATTGTTTTATACAACCTTTTTTCCTTTTGAAAGGGTAATTTTGTTTTAGTAAGTTTATATGATAGTGATAGTTTGTGAATACAATAGATATTCGTATATTTATATTCTTAAGATGTAATGAAATATATAATAAGTGTTAAATGAATTGTTTTTAACGAATGATTTGTTTTCCTTTTATTTAAGTTGTTTGCTTTTATTTTGTCACGTTTACATGTTGAAAGCGTGTGTTATCTATATACGAAAAATAAGGTGTGTCATATGCATAAAGGGTTGTACATCCCTATGTGAATCATGGGTGCTTATTATTAATGTTTTATTTATTTGTGACAGATACGTTGCTGTCGGCAATGAACCATTCCTCAAATCATACAACGGGTCATTCTCCAAAACAACCTTCCCAGCACTCCAAAATATCCAAAATGCCATCAACGAAGCCGGGCTCGGGGACAAGATCAAAGCAACCGTACCGTCAAATGCTGACGTCTACGGTTCTCCGGCCGACAACCCCGTCCCGTCCGCGGGACGGTTTCGGCCGGACATAAATGACCAGATGGTCCAAATGGTCAAGTTTCTAGCCCAAAATAACGCACCTTTTACCGTCAACATATACCCTTTTTTAAGTCTCTACGGGAACGATAACTTCCCGATCGACTTCGCCTTCTTTGACGGTGCACCTCAGCCCGTAGTCGATAACGGGATTCAATACACCAACGTGTTCGACGCCAATTACGACACGTTGGTCTCGGCTTTGAAGGCTGCAGGGTATGGTGACATGCCCATTATTGTGGGTGAGGTCGGGTGGCCGACGGATGGGGATAAAAACGCCAACATTAACATGGCGTATCGGTTCTACAACGGGCTTTTACCCCGCCTCGCCGCCAACAAAGGGACCCCGCTCCGGCCCGGGGCCATTGAAGTCTACCTTTTCGGGCTCATTGATGAGGATGCCAAGAGCATTGCCCCGGGTAACTTTGAACGACATTGGGGTATTTTTAAATACGACGGGCAGCCCAAGTTTGCAATGGACCTTTCGGGCCGAGGGCAGAACTCGTTCTTGGTACCGGCCCAAAACGTGCGGTACCAAGAGAAGAAATGGTGTCAGTTTAACCCGGATGCGAAAGACTTGAGCAAACTTGGTGAGAATATTAACTATGCTTGTACTTTTGCGGATTGTACCCCACTCGGGTATGGTTCCTCGTGTAACGGGCTGGATGCGAACGCGAACGCTTCTTATGCGTTTAACGCGTATTATCAAGTGCAGAATCAAGACGAGATGGCATGTATTTTTCAAGGTTTGGCTAGGATTACGACGCAGAACATCTCAACCGAGACTTGCAGTTTTAACATCCAGATAGTCGGGACATACTCATCGGCTTCTCGTGTATCGGCTTGCCTCTTTGTATACTTGATCATTCTTGCGGTTTTCTCGCTATAGATTTCAGTTTTCGTGTAGATACATATATTATTGTCATTTTTATTGGTTTGGTTTACGAATTGACGATTTCATTTGTTTATCTAAACTTTAGTTACTGGAAATGTTGTGAACAGTTTCAGTTCCAACTTCATTTTGACTTTGAGTTCTTCTTGGTTTCATGAGGTTATTTTGACTTTGACTTTTACATTGATGTTTAAAGGTTGAAAAGATAAAACAGTGACTGAGTAATGAATTATTCTTAGAAGAATCAACGATTGAATTAGAGTAAATATGGAATGAATCGTTAGAACCTTGGATTACTATAACAAATACTCAAATATCAGTAAACTATCAAGTATCAACTCGATGCATGCTTCTATCAAACTATTGATCTTTAATCAAATTAACTTTTTTCTAAATTAAATAAAATGTTTTATTAAAAATATTTTAATTAGAGCTAATTTTGCTATAATTAAATTTAATTTCTAGCTAATCATGATTAAAATTAAAGTAATTTAAACATCATACTTTTAATCAAATATTTTAAAAATATCAATATCAACGAAATCAAACACAAATATAATAAACAATTACTTATTATATAACAACATATCCGCTTCAATGTACATCATAGTTCCATCATTCAAATCTGAGTTTGTTTTACTACCCGCTTCAATCTCATATTTACAATTTCATGTTCCGCATATGAAAAACCAATTAAGTCTCAACACATGTTAACTGGTTTATCAATCATAAGTTTTAGAAATTGTTTACTTTTTAAAAATACACAATAAACTAGTTATAAAAAGATATAAACTTGATATTAATATCAATGTGCAGTTAGGTTAAGTTTTAACTATAAGTCTATAACTGAATCATTCAAATATATTATTAAAACAAATTGTAATCAAACCCAGATCCAATCAAAATGGCCTAGAGATATGAACACCTGGGCTCTCCACTAAAGTACCGGATCTGATCATCCCTAATAAACAACTTGGGTGGTTGTGTATAATGACGTGTGAATATAATATGATTATGAGATTGAGATACTATTTTTAAATAAAGTTAATCTCGGTTTTCGTTTCTGAATTTTACAAATTGTTTATAATAATGTGTGAATATAATATGATTATGAAATTGAGATACTATTTTAAATAGAGTTAATTTCGGTTTTTATCCCTGAGTTTTGCAATTTGTTTATAATGATGTGTGAATATAATATGATTATGAGATTGAGATACTATTTTTAATAGAGTTAATCTCGGTTTTCGTCCCTGAATTTTACAAATTGTTTATAATGATGTGTGAATATAATATGATTATGAGATTGAGATACTATTTTAAATAGAGTTAATCTCGGTTTTCTTTTGCAAATTGTTTTCACTTGAGTACCAACGTTTATTTTGACTCTATTTTTTGCCTAAGTTTTGCAAATCATTTCTATTTTCGTTTTTTTGACTAACAGAGTTAATATTTTCAGTTAGATTATTTAAAAAGACCAAAATACCCCTAAGGAGGATAAAAACATCTCATATCTTTCAATTTCTCTCTCTATACACATCACTGCCAACGCACATCACCGCCACCACACATCAAATTCTGCGAAGGGGGTGTAGCGTCGTCGACGATGAATCGTCGATCGTCGTGACTTCCATTTCACTCAGCCTCTGTAAACAACACTGAGCTTCGGCGTCCACTAGCCTTTTCTGGTAGTCGTTGCTTCCCCCGACCATCAATGCGTACACAATCGCCATCGCGAATCTCTTCCGCACCGATCGTGTGCGATTGAGCTGTTAACGATCCCGATCTGCACACATCTAGCAGTATCGGAACACCACCGTATACCGAAATCGCCCAAGCGTTATCAGGATCAGCAGTGATAACTTCAACGACCATCGTCTCCATCTCCTTCAACAGAAGCAATCCAGATTCAACGATCCTCAACAACGACCCCAATCCTCACCGTCACCGATTGCTCGCGATGAGCATTCACATCAAACAGATTAATAAAACAACCAACATTACCTTCCTTCGCCACCAACTTCACAGCTTTCTCGTCTTCAACCAACAGATGAATCGATTCCAACGCCTTCCTCTTGAACTCCACACTTCCGATCTGCAGCCGTGTGAACACATCTCGGATAAACAAACTCAAATCCTCTTTAGCAGATCCAGCTCCAGGTTGCGACAACACAATCGCGTTAGACTGACGAAGAACACGCTGGTTTTGGAGGTGGAGGGGTATTTTGGTATTTTTAATACTCACTTAACAGAAAATGATAACACCGTTAGTTAAGAACGAAAATAGAACGATTCGCAAAACTCAGGCCAATGATAAAGACCAAATACACATTGGTACTTAAATGAAGACAATTTATAAAACCCAAAGACTTAAATTGAAATTAACTCTTTTAAATATCAACCAATCCATGAGTCGGTCACGTCCTACAACTTCTAGGACAAAAGTGCCGGTTTAGCATATTCGGTAAACACTTTTTTAACCGTATACATAATATTTTCGAATTTTGATAACGTCGATAATGAGTCATTGATTCCATTTTTCGTTTTCCCTATTCGGGTGAACAAAATATTCATTTATCCTGTTAAACGACGACGTCTTGTATCTCTCATCTGATTTCAAACTCTGTAAACCCTAGAGAATAATAACGCGCGATAAGATCATACAACGATGGCGATCGCAAGAACTGGAGTTTTCGTCGACGATTACTTGGAGTGTAAGCTATCTTTCTTACGGGATGTATCGATTGAATCCTAAATTGTTAATTTTTGTTTTGATTGCGTTGGTTTTTCATGTTGAATTTTGTTATAGATGCAAGCACATTGCCAGCAGAGTTGCAGAGGCTTCTCAACACCATTAGAGAGCTCGATGAACGTTCCCAATGTATGTGTTTGTCTCATTTCTTATAGATACACATATGCACAATATTGATTACTGCTTGTATACATGTATGTGTGTGTGATTTGAAGTGGATTAAAAGTATTTTGAAAACTTTAGAAATTGATAGAACACTGATTTGAAGTTGAATACTTAATGCTATGTAAAAAGTTAAAAAAGTAAAAGAAGATCGATTGATAAGTTGATAGATGTTAGTGCTGCAAATTTTGTGAATTTAGCTGTGATATTAACAATTTAACATACGTTCTAGTCTCCAATTGGATAAATTGCAAGTATGCAACTGTGTTAGGGACAATTTTCACATGATATGATGGTATACTTAAATGTTATGTGTTTGAATCAGAAGGCATACATGTTTGAAGAACAATACATGTGCATACATATACCAATTTTGCCTTTATGTCTGTATGTTTATCTTGATACGTTTAGATTTTTGTGCAGGGGTACGGGTTAATTTTGATGTTATGAAACATAAGATGTATATATAAATTGTTGATTTTATAGGCATTTTTTTGTTTCCAAATTCCAACAATATCATACCAAGTTGGGTAGTTAAGTGATCATGTCATGGTGATAGTATTGAGTCAATCGAGGACTATTTGCAAACCATGCAGGGCTGTTTAGTTGTAAATAGAAATTTAGCATAAATTGTTCGAAGAAACTATCTAGAATTGTAAAAAGCTTGGGAGGCGATTTGGATATTTCCTCATGCCCTTGAGGCGGCGCCTGCATGCACATCTGGGTCAAAAATAGGGTCTCCTAAAGGTTGATATTGATATGTAAAATCGACCAAAAGGATGAACAGATTATGAATGGTTTACTTGTTAAAAGGCTGATTTGTAAAAGAGATGAGAGAGTTCCAACTTTTGGTTGTACATAGAGCGACTACTCGTACTTTGGCATTTGGGACTTAAATGCCTTGAAGCGTCTCACGTTTTTTAAAATCAAGATCTAGAGAGTGTATACTTGCTAGAAAGTAAAGAAATTGACAATTGTTAATGAATTGATCAAGGGTGTTTTTTTTGTGTTACAGCAATGATAAATCAAACAAGGCAGCAAACAAAGAACTGCTTGGATACGGCTTCTCAAAACTCCAATAAAGGCTATCATGAAGATGCAGACATGGCTTTTGAGAAACTGAAGAAAGAGATTGAAGCAAACCAAGATAATGCTTTAAGCCTATGCACTGAGAAGGTTCTTCTTGCACGCCAAGCTTATGATCTTGTGAGTATTTATAAAAATTGTTTATGTTATAAGCTACTCTCTGGTTATCGTATCCATCTGAATTTACTATTTAGCAACTACATGCCACTTCATATTATTGTATCTTATTAGGAAAGATGTGTTGTTTTCTACCGGCATAAACCATAGGAAAGCACTGTAATCTGGGAATATATCACATATCTTTGTGTTCTTTTTGTTATATTTTATGTTCTTTTCAATATTTGGTTTTTTTTATATGCCTTACATTCGTTTCAATTTGCTTCCAGATAGACAGTCATGTAAAACGTCTTGATGAGGATCTGCACAACTTTGCTGAGGATTTAAAACAAGGTTTTTAGTTACTGCCTCCTCTACATATCAAAGTTTGAATATGAAGTCTATTGTTTTCTTACAGGAATCAATATTTAGATATGCCTACTAATTGAAAAGAAATTCTTGATCATTTGCAGAGGGAAAATTACCAGCAGATGAACCTGCAATACTTCCTCCACTACCTTTAGTTCCTAAAAATGAGAAGCGGAAACTACCATATATTATACCTCACTCTAAGAAAGTTGATTACAGGGATAGGGAGTGGGATCAGCGGGACAAGGATTTTGAGCTCATGCCGCCACCTGGTGGTTTCAAAAGGGATAATTCTACCCCTCTGGAGATCGATCAACCAATTGATCCAAATGAACCCACCTACTGTGTTTGTCATCAGGTTCTGGATTCTAATCATTTGTAAATGATTTAAGATTATGTATTCTGTGCCATCTAGTAATATGATTGTGATTTATGAGTATCTTCTTTTCAGGTTTCCTATGGTGATATGATTGCATGTGACAATGAGAATGTAAGTTGCAGTGGTTACTCGTATCCGTTTGTTTCTTCTTATATGGTTAAGTTCATCTGTTGTTGAAAGGGGTCATTTTGTGTATGTGAAACGGTCTTGGTGGGATTATGCCAACCTGCAAGTTCTTTACAGTAGTAATCTAACAGAACTGGTGTTTTTGGTGTTTGACAGTGTCAAGGCGGGGAATGGTTCCATTACTCATGCGTTGGGTTGACGCCTGAGACGAGGTTCAAGGGAAAATGGTACTGTCCAACATGTAGACAACTTCCAGTTTGACACTCGGAGTTTGTATATGTGGTGTATAACACGCTAGTTTCATGGCATATTTTCTCATTTTCATGTGCTTTATGGAGCTCTTGAAAGTTGAAAGTAGTCATAGGATATTTCTGGCAGTAAGTGATGTATTCTGAATGTTTGGAAGGAAATTTGGGTTTGGCACTTTACCAATTTATGACATGACCTCAACCATGATACGAGCGGGACTCGAGTTTTGACTCCGCAAAACTGCTTTTCATTCTACACAATGACGTATTTATCCAACAAAATAAACCGCGTGGTATCATATATGTTTTTAAATTTATGACATGTTCCTCCCTCAAATGAAAAAAGGTTGTTGGTTTAGTCTTTCAAACTTCAACGGTTGAAGAGTTCTAAAATTTGAAGGTATATGAAGAAACTAAATGAAAACAATTTATTGGTTTTATTACAATTTCTATCTAATATAACAAGTAATTATAAAAGGAAGAGGTTTGAGAGGCATCACCAGTAAAAACATACACAATAATGCTTGTCATATCATACAAGCCGTATGATAGTATGGATCATATGATGTCAAATTAAATGTTAGACCTCGTTGTAGTCACATTATACAAGTCGTATGATAAGATGAATGTAGTTATTCAATATAAGTTTGTTAGTGGTCACATTAATGATAGTCATGAATCATAAAGTCCTACACCGTATTATTACCCCCTACATGTAAGTATTTTTTTACATGTCATACGACATGCAGTGGCCTCTTTAGTAGTGTTTATGTATATCTTAAGTATTTTATACATGCAATTTAACAAAAGATATTTTATATCATTATACATAACTTAATTACCACCAACTTTGGTAGTGCATGATACACAATGTAGGAGGTGGTTATAAAGAAAAAGATTTGAAATCATACACTTAAAATAACGTTTGGGCATATTCGTGAAAGAACAAAGAGCAGAGGATCGGAGGAATAAAGAAAAAGATTTGAAATCATATAAGACCCTGAAACGAAAATCCAATTCAATCTCATATTTCAAAAACTTATTATGAAGATTTCATGAAAAGATTAAGGTAATGATTCATCTTCATCGAAATCGAATCCCTTTGTTGAATTTTGATCTTTTGTACTGAATTTGCTCGCTTGTATTTGATTCTGGATTTTCGTGAGCGATTATGGGACCAGAGCAGAATCTGAACGTCGGTGATGACGATTTTAATATCTTTAGTGATTTTGAATGCAGATTATGGAAACCACAAACAATCGACTTTTTTTTAATCGAGTTGCTTCAATTGTTGATGATTTGAACTCATTTGAAGACTGTAAGAGAGCTCATATTGAATTTAATCTATGTTTAGTTTTGTTTTGCTTGAAATTGTATTGAAATTATTGTTCTTGATGAAACACCAGTTTGAAAACACACTGTTTTGAGCATATTTCTGAAAGAGGGATAGAATGGGAAGAAACTTAAGACAGTTGGTTAGAATGGAGTTTGAAAATCTTGATAAAGATTCAGACAGTAGAAAACTAGCAATGAAAGCATTGAAATCATATGTGAAACTTTTGGATTCGAACACGATTCCAATCTTTCTAGCTCGAGTGTTTGAGGCCAAAGAAACCGGATTAACATCAGGCGGATACGCGATCTCCCTTTATGAAGACATTGTGCGTGTTCATGGCACTATAATCGTCCCACATATTGAGAACATCATGTTAACCATCATCAAAACCTTGACACATGGCGTGGGCTCGTGTGATCTTCATCAAGCTTGCATTAAGGTGGTCTCTGGCATTGCAAGATATGGAATTGACCCAACGACACCCGAAGCTGAGAAACAGGATATTATGCACTCTCTTTGCAAACCCCTTTCGGATTCTCTTTTAGCTAGACAAGAGAATTTGTCATCCGGGGCTGCCCTTTGCTTAAAAGGGCTTGTTGAATTGGATAATTGGCGGTTTTCTTCGAGTCAAATGGTCAATGAAGTTTGTCAAAGGGTAGTCGCAGCTTTGGGGAAGCCTATGCAAGGTGATTCACATATGGGTTTAGTCATGGCTTTAGCTGAACGTAACGGTTTAGTTCTTGAAGGTTATGCAAGATTGTTGGTTCATACTGGTGTTCGAGTCTTGAACATGGGTGTAACGGAGGCTGATTCGCAGAAACAGTTGTCGGCTATTCAAATGATCAACTCTTTAATGAAGAGTTTGGATTATAAGTCTATAAGGTCAGAATTAACATTTGTGATTGAAGAACTACAAAATTTTCAAAATGATCAAATGGAGGATGTTAAAGGAGCGGCGTTTGAAGCCATACGAACGGCTAAAAGAATATTGTGGAGCGATGTAGATGTGCCTTTGAAAGATGGGTTGTTTTCGGGTGAAATGAATGCTCCTAGAAGTGCCATCGTAATATTTGAGACCCGAGAAGATCATGAAAACGGATTCTCAGGCTTCTTTAATAGAACCACACTTAATGGTGACCCGAGAAACGCCACTCCTAGTCCTCAGGTAGTCCAATGTACTTGCTTTCTTTTAGATTTTAGGTCATCAGGTTTTAAAGTCATCGGGCTGGGCTAGTGGAGTAATGGGTTAAAACGGGTTCGGGTCAAAACATGTAGTTTTTGATACAAGGCCGACCCGAAACATATTTTGTTCAAAACTTTGAATTTTTTAAAGGTATGTTATTTCAACAATAGTCTTTTCTTGTGTATCAAAGTACGCTGTGAGCGGTTTTTGACCCGTTTGACATGCTAAACCGATGAAACATAACCCAAACCGTAAGCAAACAGATCCAGATGATTACTTATATTAACCTGTTTATCTGATGCTATACTCACTGTTGTTTTTCAGAGATCAAGATTATATGTTAATGGTGACAACATTAATCATTTCACAACTCCTAGGAAACCAGTTAACTGTATTCAGGTTCCAGATGACGACGGGTGTTCTAACTGTCAAAGCAGAAGATTCAGAAGTCCTTCCTCGAGCAAATTCAATCCGATACTTGATTCAAGTTATGATCATAACGGTTTCAAAGAGAGTTTTACTGATGAGGATCAACGGTTTAATGGTACCTCCGAACTGGTGTGTTCAACTGAAGACATCCCCACAGCTGGAAGCAATAATCTGCAGCAGTCCGAAGAACTTGTTCCTAAAACTCGGGTGATATCTCAGATATTGTCTGCTGTCAGCATTTATTCTGTGTTGTTTGTTCTGTTGGTTGCGGTTGTTTGTTACTCGTGGATACGAGATGTAGATGAAGGTTACAACCTCGTACCCACCTAATTTGATCTTCGAAGAAACGAGTAACGAATTGTTTGTTTTATAGCATAAAATGTGATTGATCAATTCCGCTGTATCAACAACAAACATAAACCGTTCATACATAACGTGCTACATACAACCTTTACGTACTGTTTAGGGTGTTAATTCAGTCAGGTTGTGGGTAGCTGAGTTATTTATGAAAAGAAACATTAAATCAAAAGAACTATATATAGTATTTGTTATTTTCTTGTATAATTGTTCATATTCCTTACGTATAAACATATTGTTTGAAATTATTTAATACATAAACATAAAATATTTGTTATAAACATAAAATATTTGTATTCAAAAAACATACATAAATAAACATGTTCACCGCATATTCACAAACATAGATTAACAAACGAACAAGAATCACGAAGCCAAACACAATCAAAGAAAACAAATGTGATCGAACCTTTGGTTATTAACCATCCAAACGAACATATCCCTCTAAATTCCTTTTCAACCACACATGGACTATCTTCTTTGTATCTTCATGACTTCTACATATACCCTTTAACACAATATGAACCAATCATAAACATAAAACCTCATACATTGGTCACAATGTTTGGATCTTTGTCGGAACAAGTTGAAGTGAAGGTACCATCCTCAAGCTCACTTTCAAACCAGGTGAGCTTGTTATTTTCATACTATCATAAGTTTCATTTGGCTATTAGCACCAAAGGTATTTTGGTCTAATAGTATGGGTAATGATTTGAATTTTTAGATCCTGGGTTCAAACATATACTCATAACAGGTTTCTTATTAGTGGTGGGGAGGGGTGTTAATTTTCGGATATTTGAAAATTTCGGATAGTGAATTTTACTATCTGAATCCGAAATTCCAGACTGAAATTTTGGATTCGGATATCCGAATTCTAGAAAAATTATGTATTTTTTTAATATTTTTATAAAAACTTAATATTTTTATTAAGACAATTTTCGAATATCCAAAGTTTTTGTAAAAATATCCAAAATGCCCGAAAGTTCTAATTAAAATTTATTATTTAATAAATTTTATAAAATATTATGATAATTCGCATATCCGAATATTGAAAAAATCTCAAAAACACTATCCAAATTTGAAAATTTAGATATCCTTCATATATCCGAAATTTCCGATATTTCGGATTCGGTTTCGGATACAGATACTATTGAAGATCTCTAGTGGCGAGTTTCTTCCTTAATAGTGTTCTCGTCTCGGGAAGGCTTGCCGGGTATTGAGGATAGTTTTAAACGCCATTAAGCCGTTAATAAAAATATCGTTGCTAGCTTGTGAAATTAATACAATGCATTTTGAACTTTGGTAGCAACTGTGCAGGGTCTCCATTTTCATGTTACAAAGAAAAGTACACGATGATTGATAACGATAAGATGGTGCGAGAGGCGGAGGTCGTAGAAGGGGGATATTTGGATTTTGGGTTCACACTATATAGAACTCGCATTGAGGTGAAGGACAACGCGAATAGTGAGGGGGGTTTGTCATGTGTTGTTAAATTGACGATTGAGTATGAGGTTAAAGAAGAGGATGTAGATAATGCATCGCTCGCTAGCATTGAGCCGTTGGTTGCTCTTATGAAATTCGCGAATGAACATCTCTTAAGTTCTACTTAAGGCAATACATTGTCTTGAGATATTAATAAAGTGTTTTTTCACCCCGATGCTACATGTATTCATGAAACATTAAATAAAAGCTTTCGTTTAAGTTCATTGAATACTTGAATCATCCAATTGAGAACTGCGTATGATGTAAGAGCACCTCTAGCAAGCGTTCGCGAGCCTGTGTGCATGAGAGAGAGAGAGAGAGAGAGGAGAAAAAGAAGCAAGTCATTACGGACATTTTAAAAGAGGAAAACCCATACTGTGAGAGGGAAGAACCAATGTTTTAAAACCGGACCGGATAACGAACCGATCATTTTACCGGTCTATTTGTTCAACCTATCAGAACCAAACTAAAAAATCAGATGACGTCTTAAGTAGTATATATGCTTTGATATTGATTTTTATTTGTAATAAACTATGAGGACTTAAAACATAAAATATGGATTCTATAATAAGAAATTAATAAAAAGAACAAGTTTTCAATATTTTTTAAACAGTCGAATGAATCTTTCTGTTCATGTCATTTGTTTAAAAAAAATACTTTCTATATATTCGTATAGATAATAGATAAAGGAAATACATGAAAAGAAATATTCAATAAAAAATTATATGATATTATTTGTTATTTTCTTGTATAATTGTTTAGATTCCTTAGGTATAAACATATTGTTTGAAATTAATAAATATATAAACATACAATATTTGTATTTGTCAAACATGCATTAATAAACATGTTTAATGCTTGTTCACAAACTACAAACATAAATGAACAAACGTATAAGAGCCGGAGCTAATACAATTAAAGAATACAATTGTGATCGAACGTTTGGTTATTAATCACCCAAACTAAAATATCCCCCTAAATTTCTTTTCAACCACACATGGACTATCTTCTTTGTATATTCATGAATTCTACATATACCTTAACACAATATGAACTAACCATAAACATAAAACCTCATACCTCTAGACATAATGTTTGGATCTTTGTCAGAACAAGTTGAAGTGAAGGTCCCAGCAGACAAAGCATGGCAGCTCTACGGCACAATCAAACTTGGAGACATCGCGGTTAAACACCTCCTAGAGCGACTTGAAGTCGTTGAAGGCGATGGTGGTGTTGGTACCATCCTCAAGCTCACTTTCAAACCAGGTGCTTGTTAGTTAAGTAGTTTCATACAAACATAACTTTCATTTAGCTGTTAGCACCAACGGTATTTTGTTCCAACAGTATGTGCTTGTGGGTGTTTCTGGGAAAGTCAGACTTGAAGCGTAAAAATCAATATGGAAAGTTGATGTCTCGTCTTAGGAAGACTTGCTCGTAGTGCTGTAAACAAACCGAACGTTCAACGAATGGTTCGTGAACCATTCGACGGGAAGTTCGTATATGTTCGTTTGTTTATTTAATGAATGAACACGAACAACAAAATTATGTTCGTTTAGTTATACGAACGAGTATGAACACAAGTTGCGTTCATTCATTTATGTTTGTGAACATTCGATAATGTGTTTGTTAACGTTCGTTTGTGTTCGTTCATTTAAAAGTCATGTTTGAGATAATTATGTTAAGTACTTATTTATATTTTGTGAATATTATATCATCTTTGTGATTTTAATTATAAAATCAATTTATGATGGTTTGTAATTGTTTGTTTTAGGATATTTAGTTTGTGTTATTTAATGTTCATGAATGTTTGTGTGTATTCGTTTGCCTTCATTTGCGTTTGTTTTTGTTCGTGAATAGTTCATGAACATATACGTTTCTTTAATAAACGAACACGAACAAATAATTTCAACCGGTAAGTGTTCATTAACAGTTTAGGACCAAGTTATTTTCTTAATGAACGAACACAAAAAATACTGATTCGTGTTCGTTCGGTTCGTTTATAGCCCTACGTGCTCGGGTATTGGGGGTAGATTTGGAAGCCGTTAATAAAAACAATTGTTATCTAGTGATTTTAATATTTGTATTTTGAACTTTGTTAGTGTTCGTGCAGGGTTTCTATTTTCGTGGTACAAGGAAAAGTACACGATGATCGATAATGATAAGATGGTACGCGAAACGGAGGTCGTAGAAGGGGGATATCTGGATTTCGGGTTCACGCTATATAGAGTTCGCATTGAGGTGAAGGACAACACGAATGGTGAGGTGGGTACATCGTGTCTTGTGAAAATGACGATCGAGTATGAGGTTAAGGAAGAGGCTGCGGATAACACGTCACTTGTTAGCATCCAGCCGTTGATTATTCTTATGAAGTTCGCGAATGAACATCTCTTAAGTTCTAATTAAGGCAATACATTGTCTTGACTCTTGAAATATCAATAAAGTGTTGATTCGCACATATGCTACATGTATTACATGAAGACCAAAATAAAAGCTTTTGTTTAAGTTCATTGAATACTTGAAGTATGCAATTAAGACGTACCTATGATGTAAGAGCACCTCTTGCGAGTTCGTGAGCCCATGTGCATGAGAGAGGGAGGAGAGAAAGAAGTAGGTCATTACAGGCATTTTAAAAGAGGGAAACTCGTACTGCGAGAGAGAAAAACCAATTCTTTAAAATCGGACTAGAACAAATCATCTTATCATCTACTGGTTTAACAGGTTGGAACTAGATATAAGATGTCTTAAATAATAAAAAAAATTAAATCTACTTATATATAGCTAATTTAAAACAAAAGTATAAATAATATATGTTTTGATGTAGAATTTCATTTTTAATAAACCATGAAGACTTTGAACATTAAAAAATATGGATTCTATAATACGAAATTAATTAAAAAACAAGTTTTTAAACAAACATAATTAAATAAATATAACGTGATTTGACCACTCGGTTTAATGATAAGTGAAAACAATGGATAGGACACATTTATAAAAGAACGTGAGGGGAAAGGAGAAAGTATATCTTGTTTTAATGGGTATTTCTTCTAATGTAATTGTTTTAATAAGATATATAAATATATATGATATTATTAATTTATAATTTTTTTAATACGACAAACTCACGGTCACTAATGGTCCTCATAAATATATTTATCTACAACAAAGAGTGCCTTAGCTCGAGATCAAAGTCTACTTTTAAACTCTTTAACATAAATGAGCATGCTTCAATCCTATGGGTTTATAAACGTGTCAAGCTCTTGCTCATTATGGTTCAGCTCGACTCATCTTGTTTACGTCCCTTATCTTTTAATTATATTGTCTGAACATAATTTTTTGAATTTAAAGAACTAAATATCAATGTTTAAAAAAAACTAAACAATTTTTAAATAGTAACCTTACAGAACTACTAGTAACTCTATAAAAACCCAAAACTAAAAAAAAACTAAAACGGGTTAACAAGTCAACCGGTCAACTTGTTTTTGTTGGTATGAGGATTTAATGAGATGTCGAAATCTCTAAATCTTAAATGAGTTTTAATAGAAATGGGTTTTGTCCCACATTGTATGTTGTGTTTTATTCTAGCACCTACCCGCGCGCAGGGGTTGCAGAAAATGAGTTTCTGGGTTGGAAATTTCTTGAACCAATGTGTCGCCCGCGCGACATGCGGACACGAATGCAACTCCGAAATCTTGGCCTCGCGAGAGGTATTTTTTGAAACCGTTTTTTTAAAACAACATAAAATTTATGGAATAAACCGTTGTCAATCATTATTGCAAAAACCGTTTTGCTAATGATGATAATTATGACGAAACCATTTCATTTATGATGATAATTAAATCGAAACCGTTACTAATGATGATCATTACTGTCAAATGATAACAGTAAACGGTTTTGCGTAATCAATTGTACTCGGTTACATTTCTTTTCTTTGTGTGTTTATATACCAACACACAACAGAGAAGTTAGATACTACGAATTCACACCAGCAATTCGACGACTCTATTTCAACGACTTCTGACTACCTTTCAGACAAGTGCGACGTCCGCAGTACGCTACTCTGAGCCAGTGTACCCTGAGAACAGACGACGAATCTGTTTAAGGAAATTGTGTCAAACACAAACACAGTTCTTCTGTTTTGTTTCATATTATATTCTTTCTAACATTTTTTTAATCTAAGTATTTTCTGTTTCTTTATACTTTTTTCCATTTTTATAGTCGCATCAAAAGATGAATATTTTTGGCTTGATAACTAGCTTCTTTATTTCCTTCAACAACTACACACATTAATTATTAATTTATTATTATTATATCAAACTTATCAACTTTAATTAACCCAAAAATGACAGAAATCGTTTGTTAATTCATCCAAAATATATACTCTTGTACACGATCGCCGTCGTCCTCCGCCGCTCTCCGCCATGGCTTCATCCACCGGAATAATTTCTCAGGTGACTTATTTGTTCATTCAGTTCTTTTACAGATATTCTTCAATCGATTTAATGCTTTTAGGTTTTAATCTTAATCTTTGTTAGTTGCGCATATTCATCGGTCAATCGATATTCAACTTTGATAATTTATGGAAGTGATCGCGATTTACGTATGTTTGCCTACTTATGATCGCTGTTTGTTCTTGTTTGATCATTGGATTTACTAGAATGATGCTGCTGATGAAGTTTTTCAGCTGATCATAGCTCATCAGGTACTTTTTATATCATGAATTTGTCTCAGTTTGTGTTGTGTGTGTGTTTTAATTCGGTTTAAGCTAATTACAAAGTAATTTTATTGGAGAAACGTTAGATCCTTCTAATTGATATGCCTGATTATCTTCTTTTATGATATGATTATAACACTTTGCATGATCCTTCATGATTTTAGAGAATTGGTTTCGGAATCATAACATTGATCCATTAGGAGGATAATTAGGCTTACTAATTAGGAGGACTTGGTGTGTTTATTGTGTATTTGATTTTGATTAGGGTTTTGTTTGCTATTATAGGAAAAGGTTGCTAGACTGCCTCCCATTGAGGAAGTCAAAACTATCCTTCATCACAGTGTTCGTGGCATGCTTTCTACGCTCTCTCAGGTTTGTTTTCTAGCAGAATCAACAATGGATGGGAAGCCTAATTCATTAACCTAAAAATCAACATATTCCATTCTAAATTTGACATGTGGCTTAGCTATTTCCTCTGTCCTCATATTCCTTTGTTTTTTGTCATTTATCTCAATCAGCGAATTATTTTTAGGAAGAAATATATAGTTATTTGAGTGAGTTAGATTAGGAAGTATGGTTGGATGATCTTTCTTGGGTCTATGATCAACATAAGTATTAGCAAACATATAATCACTCTGTTGCAGTAATTACAAATGTTACTTGACAGATAACAAATTCACCCTTTATCCATGAACTTTGAGTCATTAATCGATCAGGAATTAATGAATTGTGTAAGTTACAAGGAAAGAAGGATATGAGCTCACATGTAAACTTGATTTTGATAACAATAATTTTTTTTTATCACAACGATAAGAACACACTGCAGTTTTGGTGAAAACGTCACCTACTTGACTACAAAACTTAGAATTTGGGTTACTTTTAAATTATACATAATGTGTAGTTGTGTATCATGATGATGTGCTTACGCTTTACTTGGTTCCCATGTTTCAATGAAACTGTTTACTTTACCTTAATTGTTTAATGTTTCTTTGTCATCTTCAATACTGAATTATTGTTGCAACTTCATCTACTTTATAGAAGCATGAGGGTTATCCATCAGGATCAATGGTTGATTTTGCTTGTGATGATACCGGATCTCCAATATTAGCCATCAGTAAGTTGGCAGTTCATACAAAGGTTTGTAAATACAGCTGACTTTTGGAGTTGCCAAATTTGTTACTACCAAGCAACAAGCTTTAATAACTAGTGTAAAATTCAAGCTTAAACTTCAAATTAGAGGCAGAAAAATGGATGGTGCTGTCAAGTTGGGTTGGATTGGGCCACAATCAGTTTATGTCCATTTTTAAAATGGTATCCAATTTTAAAATAGTTCATATAAATACTCAATGTGCTAGAAGTGATTACAAAACTATATTATTACGTCAATAATTCAAATCTTTGAATAAAGAGTATTAAGTTTTTGTAATCACAATACATTTTTGCAGGCTTTTGGCCCATTCAACCCATTTCGTTTTTGCTAATTGTTCTCTCCACCTCACCCATATGGTATTATTAGAAATAAGACATTATCCAAGTCAATTTATTCACAAGTAAATGGGTTAAAATTGCCACCTTTACTTGAATAATTCTTCTTAATTTTTATATATAGATTATTAGATGCATACAAAATCTGCCTCAAAGAACATGATTTATGTAATTTTAAGATAATTCCAAGATTATTTGCAGGGTCCTATAAATTTTGACATTTGTACAGGACCTCCTAGCTAATCATAAATGCTCACTGCTTGTTGCTAAAGATCCAGAAGATAGAACAGATTTAATTATTACTCTATACGGTGATGTTGTTTCTGTGAGTATTCACTTTCTCCAAATTTGAACCTTCTTATGCTATCTTTTGTTGATAATCAATCAATCAGCATTCTATTTTCAACTACTCTTATTTCATTTGATTTATTATGCTTAATGAATTTTCTTAAAATTTATAATGACACTTTTAATATTTTTTTGTTACTTCCATAGGTTCCTGAAAATGAGAGAGACGTCACTCGTGCAACATATATGGCTAGACATCCCGATGCATTTTGGGTAAAGTTTGTTGTTGACTGAACGAGTCGGGTCGGCCGGTGAGCGAGTTGGGAAATTGGTCAAAATAGTTTTGAGTTGAAATGTGTCTTTTTCTTGTATAGAACGTGATGATACACTAACGCTCTCTTGTCTATTTTTAAATTTTTTATGAATAATCAATGTGGTAATTATTATCACAATAATAATCTGAATTTTGAATAAGATAATTTAGGGGATTATATATGTCAAAATAGACTTTGGGCAACTTTCAACCTATTTGACCCGTTTGGCATATTTGACTTGTTCCTTTTTAGCTATTTTACTTCATTTGACCTGTTTGAGATCAGCCCAAATCGATCCATTTACTTATAAATGGGTTAAAACATGGCTTCTCGGTTACTCACATGTTTGTGTTTTTATGCTCTGGACCTTTTAATTTGATGCTATCACTTGGGTATGATGAAGGTTGACTTTGATGACTTTCTATTTTTACGCATTGAACCAAAAGTGGTACACTATGTTTCTGGTGTGGCTACAGCTTTATTTCAATCTGGAGGTTTGTTTTCTTTTAATCATTTGATGTTCTAAATTAACCAACATATATAGTTCATGTTTTAAAAAATGTTCTCAAGTGATAATTAAGATGCACTTGAGAATGGTACTTTGACATTTCTCAAATTTGGTGTTTACAGAGTTCATCAACGATGAGTTTAGAGAAGCAAAGGTGGATCAAATATATCAGTTTTCTAAACCTATAGCGGTATAATTTTCATTATATTCTCCTTTTTACTGTTTCTGTATATCTTTGTTGGTGTAGTTATTAACCAACTTATTATGTGTCAGTGCAGTCACACATGAATAAAGACCATGCAAATGATACAAAACTCATTGTTCAACACTCAACATCAGTTCCGGTAATCTCTTATCTTTAGTTGCTTATATTCTACGTATTTTCCAATCTTTAGTTGCTTAAATTATACATACATTTACTTTCACTAAAAGTCACATGCACCGCTATAATGCAAGGAGAAAAAGCAAGAGCTATAGGCCTGCTAAACTTGAAAGGCCTTTATGTTCTTGTAAAGTATGTGCTAGGAGAACCTCTGTAAAGACATTTTCACTGACATTATTGTTTTCCTTCCGTAGCTTGGGACGCCATATGTATATAGACGTTTTCTTTGGTACCACTTATTTCTCGTCAATGTTGGATGACAATTATAGATTTATTAGAAGAAATAAAAACTTAGTTAAAGGGAAGGGTTGTATGCAAGTTATACAAAAAAGGCTCGACACCAAAATGTCGTTTGAAATACATCAAGCATTTTCTTAGGGATTCGTTTGAAATGTGAACTTTACTCAAATTTGCAGGTGGACTTTGCATACATGCTAGATGTGGATAGCCTCGGCTTCATTGTCAAGGTGAATGTCTTTCGAGTTTTGACTTTGCATAATTGCATACATCTCGAGACTATGAAAATTATTGTTTGTTTTGTATATTGATGGTAGGCCGGTTATCAAGATAAAAATTTTAAACTTCGGGTTGCATTCCCGAGACGTGCGGAAGAAAGAAAGTAAGTCATGGAATACGTCTTGTTTGTTCATTCCAAGGTAATAAGTTTTCGTGTTCATTTCTTAACTTTGTAGGGATGTAAAGACGCTCATAATTGAAATGCTTCAAGCTGCTAAGTCTCGGGTGGATCGATCTTACTAAGTAAAAGTGCAAGAAGTTTGACGTTGATTTTTAGTGTTGGATTTATGTAACATAAAGAAAAATACATGATTGATAACAATGTGATTAACTGCGTCTGATAGACCCTTTAAATGAAAATGAGAAGAAAAGCAAGTAAGAAGTTAAATGCATGGCTCTCATTATCTAATATTTATACATTTACATTTGAAATTTAAAAAAAAATATATGGTGGAGTCTATGTACTTACCAATCTTGATTTTTCGTTAAAATAACATACCTTTTCTTTCTTTCTTTTTTTCTAATTAACTATAAAACTTTGTCCTACGAAGTTTGGTTATAATCAATTAGCTAAATTAATCATAAAAGCTCTGTACTTTGAACCTTGGTTATAAAGAACTTTCTATAAATTTAAATAATTATCATTCAGTAATAACCCTTTAATCATTGTTATACCTAGCGGGAAATTATTTCAAACGACAACAATTCAAGAGAGCGTAAGAAGTAAGAAAAGAACAAATTAAATGAACTTTTGACGTTTTAAAGAATGGTGATATATACTTTAACAACCCACAAAACAACTATATCCCCAAACAATTAGAAAATCATGTACTGTGTGTAATTCTACACCATATCATTTTGAATAGGGGAGATACATAGAGGAGATCCTTCAAAACATGAACCCATGAAGTATACTTTCAAATTTACAATCACATAGTATCAACGATAATCTTCGATCAAATCTTATTGGGTAATTGGATTATTTGTGTTAATCCAAAAAAACTATACCACTACTTTATTATGTATTTAATTAAATTTTAAGTAATAATAAAATGTTATATTGTATTTTAATTTTTTAAGTATTTATTATTATTGTTATTATTATTATTATCATATTTACTTTAATTAAATTATAAAATATTTAATATTCATACAAATTTAAAAATAAATTAATTTGGTAAAAATTAAAGAAAACCCAAGATGAATCTGGAACAACACCTTGCAAACCAAAACGATTTGAAAAACATTAAAGAAAAAAAAAGGATAATATGATGCTGATGCATCACTCGCAAAAACCGAAAAAAAACATAAATAAGAATTGAATATCTTTCGTAACTTTTTCATATATCTTCCATGAATATCTCATAGTCATTAAAAGTCCAAACCACCCCTTGCTAACATCAAAACAGAACCCGTATCACGCACCACAACCAGGATTTAATCGTCTTTTCGCCAAAAGCCTGAAAATTTAAATTTCAAAAATAGCTTTCTGAAACCACACAAAACAGACATTTTGATGGAGCCCACGATAACGGCGATCCAACCATTGGCAGCTGTTTCCATCACATAAACACCCTGTCAACAACATTCGGGCAGCTTGGGCAGCTCGGGCAGCGCGCACCACATGAGCGCTAATGAACCACTGGCTTATTTAGATCGTTTTTATTAGTTAAGTACGAAATTAGAGACTGATCTTAAAATAAAATTCTAACTTAGGTGAAAAAACCTTTAGAGCATTAGAAATGTTATTTGTTTTTTGTAAATTTAAATAAACTTTATTAATCCTTTATAAAATTTTAATATTTTTTAAAGTGCTTGTTAGTTTAGTAGATGGAAAAAATAATGATTAATATATAAAAAGTATCATTTAATTGAAATTAAGAAATAAATATAGTGATTTTTTTTGTATTATGAGAATAAAAATAATTTTTTTAACGTGAATAGTCCTTTTTTGTCACAAGTAAAACCAGTGTTTTGGAGACCGGATCGAACCGGCTGGTTTGACCGAGGATCAATCCGGTGGCCGGTCTGGTCTGATACAGATCGTTTTTAGTGGTCAAACCGGTCGTTTCGTCCCGAACCGCTGGTCGGACCGGGAAACTGGACCGGTTCTGACCGGTTTTGGCATTATTATTTTTTTTGGATTTTAATGGGTAAAAACGGAGTGTTAAACCATAAATTAGTACGTTGGATATACAAATATAGTTAATTTTTATATATAACTATAAAATACATATATAAATTACTTATATTTAATTACATAATAAATATAATTAAATTTGGTCCAACCGATCCGACCACAAACCAACAAGACGTCCGATTTAACGTTCGATCCGATTTTAAAACATCGAGTAAAACGTAAACTTAAAACATTATACATGTAATAAAAATTTTGAGTGTCCCATTTCAATTGTTTTTACCTTTTTTCTTTAACTGAAAATATATGTGTTTTTATTTTTTATATTCCATCAAATTAGATCGTGTATACCATCTTCTGACCACTATATATTAATACCAACCCCCAAATTCACCGGTCACACAACTCCACGACCCACAACACAATCAATCTTTCAATAAACACCAATGGAATCAATGAAGATGAAGCTCTTCGCCGCCGTGATCGTCACGTTGATGGCCGTTGCCGCTGTCAGCACCGCCGCAGCACAAGAAGCTCCGGCCGCCGCACCTGGTCCGTCCTCCGGCGCCGCCGTCTTCGTCCCCACCGCCGTCGCCTCTCTCGTCGCGATCTCCGTCGGATTGTTGTTGTAGATCTGTTTATTATTTGTCACCGGCGACTGTAGGTAGATTACGATTTGAGATTTATGTTGTTCTATTTATTATTATTATGATTTTTAATGTGATTTCATTCTTTGTGTATGTGTTTGTTGATTGTAATTTTGTGAATTTCTATTTTTTGATGGTGATTTTCAGATGTACGAGTGTTTTGTCTCGGTGGAATGATATTATTATATGTTTAATTTGATTAATTGTATTGAACTATTGATTGTCGAATTATCATTGTTTCAGAGTAAGATAATTCCTCAGTTTCAATTTCAATGGTTATATATATTTGAGACAATGATCTCCCCAAATCATCATCATAAAATCCTGTGAAGAGGACCTGATTTTCATTATATTTTTAAAATCCTAAACTTTAACCAGGGTTTGCTTAATATTTCGGGAGGCCTTTATGTTATTTCTAAAAATTTTGTCTTAAACGAGTGACACACAAATTTATTTATATTATGACAGAAAACAACTTATGGTAGAAAATTTTAATTAACTTAAAAATCATCATTTAAAAAAATGAGTATATTAAATCATAAACAAATAACAATTGATTAAAGTAAGAGAAAATTAATTTAAATTATAGATTAAAATCAAAACAGACAACAATAGATTACATAAGCAAAAGACCAATGATAGATTAAATCAATTAAACATTAATCAACATCTGACAATAATAGTTACTAGATCAAATGATTAATTGCAAAAGAGAACTTAGAATTGATTAACTTAAAAGAATTGCTAACATTGAACACTCAATGAAATTTTGATGAACAAATTTCGTAAGTTAACTTTGATCTACCAAGTTTTGTATGTTAATCTGGAAACCTTCAAGAATTTTGTTATCCTTTGATAATTTTGTTATCCTTTGATAATTTTGTTATCATTCTCATTTATATCTGAAAAAATATGTTTTTATTTTGAAATTTGGAAAACCGTTTTAAATTTTTTTGCAACATATGCAAAAAATTCAGGATATAAAGATGGTAAGAAATTTAAAGATGGTAAGAAACGGGGCCTTACAGATACGGTTTTAAATTTTTTTGCATATGTTGTATATCCTGAAGTTACCTTGTTTCTTACCATCTTTAAATTAATGCCGATATTAGAAAAACTACTATGAGTTCTCTCTGTAAGTTTTATTATATATCTTGTTGTTATCTATATTGCGGTTAGAGGGAGATGCTACTCGACTTTTCTACAAGATCACTAAAACAAGAACGCGTATTATGCTGAAGTAAGTTCTTGTGGCTGATAGTTATTTGCTTTGTCGCCACAAGGTATAAAATAATTCAATTATAGTGTTATTTTAAACTTATTAAAAATATATAATTGTGTTAGAGAAACTAAGCTGAAAAACATTTTTGCCATAATCACCCGGGACAACGTGTTTTCATGACAAACAATATCATTTTTTTTATTATATCATACAATTTCTTAATATTTGTTTAGTTTTACATCAACTATATAGTTATTAAGGAATAAGGACTCGCAATATCTTGCAAGAATTTGGTAGAATATATTGGGCTTAACAAACGGGCTATGTTCGTTAAAATGGGGCTTCCCAAATAATTATACTGATATTAATAATAATTGTATTAGTATAATTTGGGATTTAAAATACATCTTGTTTGGTTGTATAGTAGTTCTAGTTTGCTAAACTTAAAAAAAATATGAATATTTTATAAAACAAAAAATTTGACTTCTTAGGTTCTTTTAGAACTAGAATAGTTACGCTATGCTATTTATTTTATAGGTTGGTCTTTATTCTTAGGTGATGATATTAGATACTTCGTTGGTTTAGACGTAGGTTGTCAGTAAAAATGTTCATGTGGCAGATGGTGCCCGAACTATTAGACGTGCCTTTTTGTCTTACGTGCTATGAAATATTAAAAGCCAAAACCAGTGAAACTTCCGAAGTCAAGTTTCAAAGTTTCTTTCGAAGCTTAACATCATTCTTCCGAAGCTAAGTTGATTTCTTTCGAAGGTTATGTTTGTTTCGGAAGGATGTTATTGTGTACTTTGGATTTCTTCCGAAGTATGCATATGCTTAGTAGGGAATCTTCCGAAGGGTTACTTCCGTTCGGAAGATATAGTGTAGGGTGTTTAGTGTAAATTCTCAATTTTTGTTGAGCGTTAGTTATAGTTAGTTACACACTATAAATACAGGAGATGTGTAATCAGTGGAGTATCCAAAATCATTTAATTCATAATAATCATTTAAAAGTTCTGGTTCACGTTTATTCTTGTATCATCTTTGTATTGACTGATTGATATTCCGCATACGTATTCTCAATCGGTTTTACAACACGTGCTTTGCCTTAGACATATTAACATCTTACTTCGGTTTAGAAGTTGCTACTAATAATTTATGCTTCTGTTGATATGATGTTATTCATATGTGATCACTATGATGTTATATTATGTGTTATGTTATATTATTGGTTTTTCCTATGGTATGATGCTATAAGAAAAAGATGATTTCATTGAGCAAGTGGTTTCGCAAGGTGTAATACTTTTATCCTATAGGATCTAATCCTTCCTATACCCTACTTGTTGAGTGAGGATTACACGACATGATTGTTTGTTTTATTTTGTTTTAGAACTCTTTAGAACAAGAATGATGTGAGTGTATATGTAAATACCTATTAGTTTTTTACTTTTACCAAATTTGATCATTTTTAAAGGTAAATTATTTTATACAACAATATTTTGTGAAAAAAGTCATTATCATAAAACCTAATATTCTTTAATTTTAATTCAAGTATGGTATTGGTATGTTTTTTTTCTGAAAATGGAAAAGTTTAAGTGTGTTGAAAGAGGTGTGCGTATAACAACGTGTTAGAATTTGTTTTAATGATGCTTTAGGTTTTGATAAGAATGTTATTACTATAAACAACAGTGCGTCTAAGTTGAGCTTTCTTCTGGTATATGGGTGCATTTATCCCAAATAAATGTTTGCACGACTAAATCTTTTCCTTTTTTAAGTGAGGGTATTTTTATAATTTCTTGCAAAATAAAAGCTAATTCACATCCATAAGGGGATATTTTTTGTTACTGGCCACATGCAACGTTTTAGATTATCATTTAATTTCTTGGATTTTGGTATCACAAGTAAAATATCATCATACTAATTATTTTGTAACATTTATCTTTATCTTTAATTTTATAATTTAATATAATAGTAACCAAGCGAGACACATTACAAATCATATATTTTTATCATCAAAATTTTCTCGATTCTCTCTATGGTTAAAGTTACTATAATTACTAATAATATTATTTAATTTTTATAAACTAAAAATTTATACTTTTAATAAATTAAAAAGTGCTCTGTTTATTAATGTTAAAATAAGAATTTTTTATAACATAAAATTGTTTTAAAACACAAAATATTTTAAAATTAAATGTTTTTTTAAAAATTAAATATTTATAAATAAAAAACAACAAAATTGAGAGATAATAACATTTTTTAAACGGTTTGTTTTGGAACGAAATGTTTAGTGTTATCTAAGCAAAAAATATTTAAAAATTGATACCATTGTTTTATTATTCATATTCCTTGCTAATACGTGATTTTAATGATATCTTATATTAAAATATCAATTTATAATTAATAAAATTATATATATATATATATAATATCATTTTATATATATCGTAACTAACTATATTCATACAAATGATCCTTATCATAACTGGTTAAAATGATATACTCATAATATGTAAATAAGGGGGTGTCATGTGTTCAAGTCTCACTCTAAGTAAAAATGCTTAGAGTTGAGGTCCGGTTCTAACTAAGAAAAAAATAAATGAGGTCGATTAAAATAACATTTATCATTTGCCGATAAAAAAACTAATACTCCTACATTTCGAATCTCTTACGTCATGCCCAATCAATCAAAACTTGTAAAACATGATAAATCGCAAGATGAATAGACGGTACCTACTAGAAAAATGCAAATACATTGGTCGATGTGATGGTGCGTTAGTGATGCCACAAAAAAATCAGAATAAAAGTTTTAATCGATAACAATTCAATCATGGGATCGACTCCACCATAAAAACTTAGCACTTCTAGATCAATCAACAGAAAATATATAATTAACTTTAAAGTAAATTATCATTTGCATCACTAATGTTTGTTTATTTTAACCACTTGTAACCCTATGATTTTAAAATTGTCATCAGACCCCTGACGTTTCATGTTATCTTCATTTGAGTCTATACGTTCATTATTATCTCCATTTGAGTTTAAATAAGTAACACTGTTAAGTTTTCTGTTAAAATTATTATTAAAAAGACGAAATTACCCCTAAAAATTTGCGGGTCCCATTCATCAACATCATCATCTTCAATCACCATCACTACCACCACAACCACCTGGTCATCACCATGACAACTGTCTATCACCACCACCACCGCAACAGCCCATCACCACCATCGCAACAGCCCACTGGTACTCATCGAAGTTCACTAAACCCACCACCATCCTCCACGTACACGACACCTTTTTCCACGGTTTCTCCGCCTCCATCACACCCTCACACGCCTCCGACCTCGAGAAACACCCCGATGTGCTGTTGGTGCTTCAAGATCGCCGGTGAGAGCTTCACACCACCCGTTCGCTGCAGTTCGTTGGGCTGAGGAACCAGAGAGGCCACTGGTCTGAATCGGACTATGGTTCCGATGTTATTATTGGTGTGTTTGATACCGGAATCTGGACGTAGAGACGGAGCTTCTCCAATCTCAACCTCGGACCGATGCCGAACTGATGGAGAGGCGTTTGCCAGACCGGAGTAAGGTTTACGGCAAGGAACTGTAATCGGAAGATCGTCGGAGCTAGGTTTTTCTCGAAAGGACATGAGGCTGCCGGTGGAATCGGTGGCGGTGTGGGCTTCGGTGGCGCAATTAATGATACGGTGGAGTTTTGGTCGCCAAGAGACGCCTATGGCCACGGGACGCACACGGCGTCGACGGCTGCTGGTATTTCCACTGGGATGATTCGACGACAGCGATGGTGGTGCGGCGACGACGGTGGTGCGATGAAAGAGGTGGTTGCGGTGGCAGTGGTGGACTGGTGGTGGACATAAAGAGGGAGAAGATGGAGAAGATAGAGATATTATAAAATGGATGGGGGTGTGGATGGGTGAATTTTTTTAATAAATAAGGGTATTTTTGTCATTTCACTAAGACTAGCGGAAAAATCTAACGTCGTTAGTGTATTGGACTCAAATGGAAATAAAATTGAAACGTTAGGGGCGGGATGACAATTTTGAATCCGTAGAGATGCAAGTGGTTAAAATGAACAAACGTTAGGGATGCAAATGATAATTTACTCTTAACTTTACAATCGACAATGCAAAAAACAAAAAAGAAAAAGAAAAAAGCAAAGCTTATTTTCATGCATATGACAACAAAAAAAAAAAACAAAAGCTACATATTTTATAACTATGAGTTATGTATGTAAAATTATGAGTTACATATATGTAACTCAATAGTCGTATTGTCATGAATTGTTAGGGGAATTACATATATCACTATCTTCAAATTTTTTTTTTATATTTTTCCAAATAAAGTTTCAATACATAATGTATAATGTTTTTATACATGTTTTGCGAGTATATGTAACTAGGTTAGTATCTCGTGTATTATAAAGTTGAATAAATAAAATATTAAATATTTATTAATAAAATTAATGAATTATAAAACAATCATTTAATATAAGATATAATGGACGTTATGTACGAGTGATAAAAGAACGATATCATTTCTTAAACTTTTTTTAATTCTTTTTGTTTTTTTCAAATTAGTTGGTTTTTAAATAATTTTTTTCAAAACAAACCATTTTTTAAAAAGCGCCATTTTTAGTAATTTATTTATTATATCTTTGAAATTTAATTACTTTTGTTTGATTAGAATTATATTTTTAAAAGCCACAAGATTTAAAACACATTGTATTTTTTAAGAGTTTGATATATTGTTTTTTGAAAAAGTTTCTTACTTATACGAAAATATTTATTTATGAATTGCATCTGTTGAAAGATCTCTTTTTAAAATAATTTATATTTGTAATATAAAAATAAATAGATAATATCATTTGTAGTTAATACAATATTTATTAGGAGATAAAAGCAGGAAAATAAAAATTAATTACTTTAAATTTTTGACAAGTGACATACAAAAATATTATTTATTAGTATTAATAGATGATAGATTTTACAAGTTTAGAGAAGAAAATATACAATTGCCTCTAAAAAATAATTATCTAAGATAGTTAGGTCATAGTTTACTCAAATAATATTTATCGACTTCATGCCAATTTTGTGAATTTTTGTAAGTTAGTTATTTTCTTTTGATGCCTTCATTAAGGAAATATTTATTGCATATATATTAGAACATATAAACAAAAGGAAAATGTTCAATTTAAAACTCTATTTTATTGCGTTCAAATCATTATTTTTTATTTAAATGACATTATTATACTATAGTAAATGTAAAAAAGTAAATGAGTAAATTACAAATCTTGTCCTTTAACTGTGCTCAAAATTATTAATCTTGTTTTTAAATTTTAATAATTACACTGAGTATCCTTTATTTGAAGATTTGTAACGTTTTTTGTTATTTTTACTAACAACAATTAACTTTTTATTTTATATTTTTGTAAATGCACATTTGCCTTAACCCTCAAAAGGACAAAATGTGAAAAAAAATTAACCTTTTATTTTCTTTCTTTTTGTGCTTATTTTATTAACATTACTTTTCATTATTTATTTATTTTTAACCAATTTTTTAATACTTGTCTTAAATATTATTATCTAGTTATTTTTAATCATCCAAATATGAGTTATGCTTAGTTTTTATTATATTAAAATATATAATAAACTACTATTCTATTTTAAAACATTTATCTGATGGCTAATATTTTATTTTATAATAAATATATAAAATAAAAAAATCCATTTTCAATAAGATTTTTATAAAAATGTTTAGAAAAAATAAGAAGATTATGTATAAAATTTTTCTATAAAAGAAACATATAGACCGGAAAAGAAATTCAAGCCTTAAGTATGCTAATAAAAAATTATAAAAAATATTGTGAGGTGCTAAAATACTATTGGCCCAATAAGTTTTAGAAAAACAAAAAATAAGGTGGCAACATGGGTCAGTGGATTGTTCTACACGTCGGGTCGTGGCTTCGGTTTGACCTTTAACATTTCTTTTTCTCTCTTTTATTTATATAATAGTGACCAACTCATCTAAAAGTTCACCACAGTGACAAGTCCAAATTATTTTGGGTTTTTTAAACGGTTACTGATGGGTTTTAATTATTATAAATCAAACATAAACCACTAAAAATTAAAACGGAAGCGAACTTTACAATAAGAACAATTAAAGTCTTTACATATTAAACAAAACCTACTCATATATAAGACCTAACATGGAATAATTATAACTAAGTAAAATAAAAAGTCATGACCCAATTTCATACGATATTCGATATGTTTATAATATAATACGTAAAACAAACAGTTTGATATAGTTGAATTTTTTATACCAAAAGGATTAAAAAGCGACGGTGTAACAAACCGATTACTAGTTTAATTATTATCTAATCTGAAATAGCTATATCAAACCGATTACTAGTTTGTAATTATTAAAGTTTAAAAACAAGATTTGTAATTTTATGCATATTTAAAGGACAAAATTTGTAATATACTCAAAGTAAAAACTTATGTAAGTTTTACTTATAATCAAATATATATATTTTTGTGTATAACTTACACCTATTTTTATATTTTACACCTGTAAATTTACATATATAAAAAAATCATAATCTTTTATATGTAAAAATGTTATTCTAAAAAAGATAATGATTCTGAATGGTTTTTGTAAATTATCACACTAACACGTTGTTCTTATTTGAACAATATTTTAAGAAAATAAGTAATAATGTAATACAAAATATGAGATATGTAGTATGGAGTTTGAAGATTCGGTAGTGATTTTGGGGTGCATAACGTGAATGGGTAGGTTATTGCAAAAGGTCAAAAGTGGTAGGTTATCTAACCTCACATCTATTAATGTTTAAGACCGTGATTAATGGTACGATCGTATCCAGTATCCTCCAGGAAAACGCACAATAGATATATATTTCGGGAGTAATATCTAGATAACCTTCGATTATTGATCATTGCTTTAAAACTTTATGAAGTTTTGTAACACATCTTGTTGAATTTTTCTTAGTATTTATTGTCAATTTTGTTATACGCTTTGTATAGACATATATCTGTTGTATATGAGATCATATAGTGTTATACAAGACGTATAGCCCGGTGACAACTCCCCTTTAATTTCTTGTTTTCAGCGTCGTCGACCCCATATACCACAT
Organism: Flaveria bidentis; assembly: GCA_018326385.1. Lineage (NCBI taxonomy): Eukaryota > Viridiplantae > Streptophyta > Magnoliopsida > Asterales > Asteraceae > Flaveria > Flaveria bidentis. Next base: position 39,285 of record BJCM01061715.1, read on the forward strand.
ATAGGGCTATACGAGGCATAAAAAGAATGTGTCGACTTATAATAGTAGGAGTTTTTATATAAT
>BJCM01061716.1:0-26084 GCA_018326385.1 Flaveria bidentis
ATATATATCAACCAAGGATGTCAAGTTTATTAAATCATGCTTTTTAAGAAAACAATGTTGCGCGCAACACCAAATATTCATTCTTTAATAGCATTAGAGTCATGGGCATGAGACAGATCAGTGTTGGTTTTTAAGAATCAAACTAAGCAACATGTTAAAGTGGGGGAAATTAGCCTATTTTTCTGAAAAAAATAGAGGTTGGTTCAACACAGATAGACGATTGTAACGAATCATGTGGTCTAGTCAAAAAAGGATCAAAGACATGTATATGATTAGGGGTGGGAATGTAGACGCTATGACAGGGGCTAATAGCATCCAGGTGAGAGGTTAAAGCCCTGGAAGTAAATATAGGTTGGTTTTCCCCCTTTGAGAGGGTTTTCACATCGGACCCCTAACGATCATGAAGTTGACGAGACGGGTGGGTGTTCATTCATATGCGCCGCAATCCATTTCATATCTATCACGAACAATGCTTCCTGAATATGGACTTAGAGAAGCGAGGTTTAAAAAATGGGTGTGCCAATCATGGGGCTTTTAAGTGACACTATCTGGCCCTTGGGCCAAATCACTTTCGGGGAACAAGAAACACAAAAGCACTATGGTGTTAACATTTTTAGTTGTTATGCTATTTTCTAGTATAACATCATTCTAGGGCGAACAACACCAGGTCAAGATGACAAAGTAAATAACACGTCATCCTCATGAATAGATATGGTAAGTCTAGAAAAATGAGTCCTCAACTCGGCATTCCCGGAATAGACGATGTAATCGATGAAACCCTTTCTCCAAACGTTAAGGACCAGAAGCAATTACTAGGGTCTAACTTTGACTATTTCACTTTTCAACATTTTGACATAACAAGAACCTTGACACTAGATGGTACAGAGATTGAAAACTTACAAATCATTACATTGATGATAAGCATCATTTCACTCAAAGGGGCTCACACGCACTCACGTGCGAGTAAGATATATAAATTCACCCAAGAAAACAAAGTATAACCACTATTAAATTTAAGTTTAGTATTTATTTTTATAAAAATAAGCACTAGATTGTGGGGAGTTGAAGATCTGAGGTCTCACTTCTCCGACTATGGTACCAACCTTACCCGAATGTGAGGACCACAAATTCGGTTAGGAATACATGTCAAGCCATATGCAAAATTGTTATCATACCCAATAAAGAGCGATGACAATAGTCGCATTGACTTTCATAAGGGGTCACATAATTACCAAGGGAAAAATCCTTATCCAAAAATAATATACAGGTAATTTCGTTCCTATGTTTTCCGTGAATACAACACTTTATCTTCTTCATTGAGATTTCTCCTTCATAAACTAACATTGATTCTCACATCAAAGGATTGTTGCAAGAAAATCCTCATCACAAGAACGCCTTAATGAGAATTTCCTTATTTGCGAATCTAATTCGAGATACAAGTGAATCTAGTAGCGAGGTTATGTTGCCTTTGAAGTGGTTGATTAAAGAAGTTCTAACGACATATCAACCCTGATCATCCAGCGAGTCTAGATTTACATCAACAATATCTATAGTTTATGCGTTTACCATTTATAAAAGAAGAAAAAAAGAAGGAAAAAACTCCAAGTTGGAATGGGCCATGAGGGATCCTAATGAAGAAAATCGGATAAATAAACATGCCCGTTAAGACGTATAATGCAATTAAAAGCAGAAAATTACCTAAAAATAATCAGTAACCTTAGTGAAGAAGCAACAAATGAACTTAATAACCACTTATTTCTTTCTCTATTAGGAAGCGCTACAGATTAAAAGTTTTATAAACAAGTCATTAAGGGCATCAAGTTGATAATTTATTTCCATTAGAAGTTAGCGAATTTACAGCAGGATAAAAGAGAAGAAATACACATGACCAAACACACAAATTAAAACACTTCATAGTACAGGATGTGATATATATGAACAACTTTGGATCAATAATGTAAATTTAATGTGAACAAGAGAAACCTGTAAGAAATCACAAGCCTCTATTCCGACCCGATAATCTTCTTCTTCAGTGCTTCAATATCATCAGCTAGCTCCTTTCTAGTTGACTACAGAAAAAGCCCAGGTTTTAGTACAATACTACAATCATGCATAAAGTGAACTTCAAAAAAAAGGAAAAATGTTTGCAAGAAATGGAGCATTTGTAAACCGATTTCAAACATGAAGGTTAACCTTAAAGAGGAGATATCGATAGATGAACCATCCTGTGTATCCAAGTCCTATCAGTTCCAAGAACTTGGGGATCTGCTTGCAAAAGAAGACAGGAACATAAATTTTTGATGGAGAAATGTTTAAATAAATTTAAAAAAAAACACATTCTCAGAGAATGAGATTATGTAATTTGATGTAAACATATATACCACAGGAACCCCATTGATTGCATCAACAACTGTAGAAGATAACCAAACACCAAGAGCTGCCCCTCCTCCATAGATAATAACCAAGGGTTTGTTTTCAATTGCATCCCACTGTCAAATGATAATATATAATCGCGTATAACATTAACCGAACTTTTTTCAGAATATTTTGGTATAAAAGGTTCAATTTTAGGAAGATTAAATAGTGGCTCACTTTTTCTTTCAAGCCCGAGAATACTTCTCCGACTTCTGAAGTTTCAGACGTATCCTCTGAAGATGCCTTTATGCAATATGATACTGACCTTCTGGATCCTGTTTCATAGAGGCGATATGACTATCGGGCTCACATGTCATCATGGTGTCTTATAAAACATATTAACAGTTTGATGGCGAGAATTTAGCACTTGCAGGGTGTTATGCCGTCTTGTAGTCTCAAGATTTTAATTTCACCAACATAATTTTCATTTCCTTTAGCTATTACAGCTGAATTTGATACGTTATACCAGAATAAAAGACCAAAAATAGGATATGTTTTATGGTTTCACCAACATAAGTATTGATTTCTATAAATATCATATCTGAATTTTGTACTGTACACCATGAAAAAAAGATCAAAAATAGGATAAGTATTGATTTCAATAGAGATTATAGCTTAATTGGACACCGTATACCAGAAAAAAAGACCAAAAATATTATATATTCATCATTCAAGGTAGGATCTGCAAATCATTGTTAGCCTACAACACATGAAAATAGCATAATGATCTCTTTATTAGTTCATTTAGGTCATTAACTAGTTTTGCATTGTGGTGGAACCCTAGGGCTAAATTACGATATGTATTACCAATAAATTTTAGCCCTTTTAACTTTGTCTTTTGGAACCCTAGGGTTAATTTTTAAATAAGTTACAGACAAATTCAAAATCACAGCAAAGAAGACTAATCCAAAGATGAACTTCAACGTACCAAAACCCTATGAATTTGTACTATGGAGTCTAATTTCTATGATCATATATTTTACACTAGTACATTTATTGTTTACTTTGTAAAAGGTGCGAGATCACTTTTGATGTAACGAGTAACGATGTTAACAAATTTAGGGCAATAAAACATCCAATTGAAAGGGACATTCAAAAATTGAAACAAGAAAAAAACTAGTCATGATCCTGAATACATGAGCTGTGATCGTGCATCACAAGAGAAGCAAAAGGAGTTGTTTTACCTGAAAACTGGAGCTTAGAGGAAGGTGTAAACAGATTAGTAGTTGATCGAGGTAGAAGAGGAAGATTAGGTACGGAAGAAGGGTGATGAAACGACGCCGTTGAAGACCGATGTGCGAGTACAGGTTGCACCATTGAAGAAGAAGAAGAAGAAGAAGATGCCATGAGTGTATGTGATCGGAGTTGACCTGATGATGGTGGTAGAATGGGAGTGTGAGCCAAATTTCTATGACTATCACCTCAAGAAACTCAATGTGATTCACGCAACAAGTTTCTCGTTTTTGGTTGAGAAACTGTGACCAATTATTGGCACGTTTTTTACAATTTTTATACTAAGTATTCTAAATGTATGTTTGGCAAAATAAAAATAAGTTATTTATTGATTTTTTGGAAGGTAAAAACATCAAAATACCCTTTAAAAAGTCAGAAAGTTTTAACTTTTAATGATTTTTGGAGGCGTATTTTGGTCATTTTACCCCTTCAAAAAGTAAAAAAGTAACGTTTTTGTTCTTCCCAAACATGGCCTAAGTTTATCTTCTTGTGCCGGTAAGAATTTGTTTAGCTTGTTTTTTGATAAGAGCCGTAAACGAATCGAACGAGACGTTATTCGTGTTCGTTTATTAAAAAATAACTTATGTTATGAACTGTACATAAATGCTTATCAAACGAGATTTGTTCGCGTTCGTTCATTAAAGAAATTAATCTGTTCATCAACTGTTCACAAACATAAAACGAACACAAACGAAAGCAAGTGAACGCACACAAATATTCATGAACATTAATAAATGTTAATAAAATTTTCTAAAACAAACAAATACGCACCATATATTGATTTTATAATTTAAATCACAAACATTATGTAATGTCCACCAAATATACATAAGTATTTAACATAATTATCTCAAACATAATTTTTGAATGAACGGAAAAATTAACGAACTTTCACGAACATAAATGAACTAACACAACCTTTATTCATGTTTGTTCATTTAACTAAACGAACGAAACTTTCTTGTTCGGTTCGTTCATTTATTAAACGAACAAACATAAACGAACTTTCCACCGAAAGTTCAACGAACTATTCGCTGAACGTGAAGTTCGTTTAGAACCCTATTTACAATAACTTAAAAAATCTTATAAATATTAGTAAATTGATTGTTAGAATTACGAGTCACACATTCATTTAATCCTTTTATTAAACTAATCTATGTCAAGTTTAAACCTTGCTCTTTCAGACCAACAAAAATGCTGCATCATATTAAAATTTTACTTCCTCCTTAAAACACATATTTATCAGTTTATAGTTATTGTAATTTCTTAAAACTTTTATTCTAAAAAATAAAATTATATATGTGTGTGCGCACACCGGTGTTAAAAGCTACAATTGTGCGATAAGGGTCCACCATCATACATTAGCTTCATCCATAAATCCGAATAACACAAACGTGACACTATTGGACGTCAAGGGCGGACCTAAAGGGTGTGGATGGGTGTCACCCGGCACTCATGACTTTTTGATGTACAATACATATATGTGACCAAAACTCAAGCAACACCCAAGGTAATTTTGCAATGATCCCATGAAACTTTTCTTAATTGATGGGAGTAAAATTGAGTCTTAAAAGCAATCATTTTTATGATTTTTAGTTGCTGGTCAGAATAAAATAGAAGACGGTATAGGAGTGAAGAAGATGAATCTGAACTTGTATGACCATAATTTGTATAACTATTGTTTAATTTTGGAATTATCTTCTTAAGCAAACTTTAAAGTCTCGTTTTGTTTGCGGAATCTGATGACACTAAAATTGAAATTATAAAGCTTTTCATTTAAATTTATGTTAAACCAGAAGTGGGAAAACTCTCTCATGAAATTCCATAGACAAGAAATTTTTGTCAGTTTATAACTTTTTAGTTTATAAACTAATCCGGTTATTTTTTAAATGAGTAAATTTTATTTTGGTCTTTGAGTTTTGATCATTTTAATTCAAAAAAGGATCTTTTAACACACCATGCCCTAAGGATCATATTTTGTAATGATTTTGATCTATGATACCCACTCTATAAGTTTTTTAACAATTGTAAAGGCATTTTAATTTTTTACATCTAAGTGTCTGTTTATGTAAATTGCAAGATTGCTACCCCTCATTTATCTTCTCCTTCCTCCATGTATCCTCCTTCCGGCAACTTGCAAATCAAATTTTGATGGAATCGACTAACATATCAACTCTGATAGTCTTTTACCTGCGTCGTCACACTCTCCTCGGTACAAACTAAAAGTTATTTTTGCACTTTAGAGGAAGATGATGAATTTTGTGTATATTCATATAAAAAACAATTAGAGTATATGACCACTCCGTACAACTAAAAAACAAAACATAATATTGGCAAATAAAGATTCTACTTTTAACTTTGAAAAAAATCAAGATATAAGATTATTCACAACGCAACGCCCTTAGTTCCTTCTCTGTCACCCTTTGGAAGGATTGCGTTGTGCATGCACATCCGTTCTTCGCTCCATGGATGCATTTTGTGGGGCTCACACACAAAAGTATGTGTTGTTTTGTTTTTTTAATAGTTGTTTGTGGGAAGGATGATGTTGGGGGTAAAATTTGATTGTGAGAAGGATAAATGAAAGTTAGTGAAAAGTTAATGTGACATGCTGACTGAAAGTCTAGGACTATTTGTAGGAATGACGACTTTTAGCGTTGGAGACAGTCTAAATGAACTTAAAAGTATACGAATGTAGAATATGGTGCAAATAACATGGTCAAAGTTAGAGCAGATTGCCACTATTCATAGCAACTGTACACACAAGCTAATTTTAATTGTTGCTTGCTTAGAGAAGAGGTGGTGGGTATAGCCGGAGATTGGGAGGCGGTGGGTCGGGGTGGCTGTGACGGTACAACTGTATTACGAAGTCTTTTTTATATAGAGAAATGGAATTAAATGAATGAAAAGTAAAAAAGAATTATGTTTCTGAATTTTTTTAAGAAATGAAATGGAAGAAAACAAGAAAAAATTATGATTCCGAGTTATTTAAAGGAAAGAAATGAAAAGAAATAAAAGGAAATGTAAAGAAATTAAAATAACATTTTCAATAATTTTCCCTTTCTAACTTTACTTCTAAATGGAAGAAATGAAAAAAAAATCGAACTCTAAAACACGAAAATTTAATATTTTTTCTTTTCATTCTATTTCTTTTCTTTCCTTAACATTCATTTTGTTCATTTCTCTTCTCTCACTAATTTCCTTTTACTTTTTTTCTTTTCTTTCGTTTATTAAACTCGGGAACGTAGCGTGAGTGATTAGAGAGAGTAAGATGGATAAATCTGTTTGTTTCATTTTTTAATTTTGTTATAAATTAATAAATTATTTTTTTAAAAAAAATCAACTAAAATAAACAATGACAAACATCCCACATTGCTTTTGAGCTCGATTCAAATTGTATCACGACTTAAACTATGAGACCGAGACGAGTAGCCAGTAGCCAGCGAAACTGATCCCTTATCTTTAAGCCTTAACCCACACCCCATACGATGACGTTTCTGAACCCATCTTTCACCCCCTCCACCACCATTATCTGCAAATCTCCATTATTCCAGAACAAACATCATTGAATTTAACTCAATTTTGTATAAATGGAAACACTAACACTTTCTTCATTCTCTTCTACTACTTATACTCGATTCAACACAAGAAATTTCCATCTTTCTTCTTCATCTTCTCCAATTTTCACCAACACATTCTCCCCAATTTCATTTCAATCTTCTAATCTTCCACCATTCAGAAGAATACGAACAGCCAGAAGAACCCTGATTCTATCAAAATCGGCATCAGAAGACACAGAGATCTCCGCCGTTGAAGACGAGTGGCTCAAGAATCTGCCCGACAAGAAGAAGCCCTTATACTCACACAGCTTACCTGGCATCGAGGCATGGTTGAAGGAATTAGGGTTCTTTCAGAAACACGATGATAGAGCTGTTTGGTTTATTGAAAAACCCGATTGGCATGCGAAACTGTCTCTTGATCTCACAGACCTTTATATCAGGTTTCTTCTTAATTACACCTTGATTATAGTTTTATAAGTGGTTAATTGCACGTTAATCATTTGTTGTTGAATAATTGAGCTTCTTAAGAATGGATGATTGCACATTGATCACTATAAATGGTCATTGATATGGATTCAATTGTACTGTTAGTTGATCTTTTGCACCAGCATTGCATTGCATTGATCTGAATATTCTAGTGCTTAAATTAGCTATGTTCATTTCATATAAAGAATAATTGCTGTACATATGTCTTATTTATCATGATTTGAGGTTCTTGATACTTGTATGATTAAAGAATTGATTTATTAAGTTTCATTTTGGTGTTTGATATTGCTATATGTTATTTAGCCTTTGAAGATCAGGATTAGTTGTAGATTCATGATCTTAGCATTTCATTATCTATTACTTTTGGGAACCCGTTAGGAGTTTATGTGTTATTCGCCTGATTTGGGGGGCTGTAAGTGAGTGTTCTTTTTGCAGTTATGGGCCTCTGTATGTCATAAATTCTAACATCAGAGAGTGAGAAACGCTCAAAAATGGATTGATGTTCGATTCTAGTTTGCGCTGAGGCTTTGAATTTTGTTACAAAGGATTGAAGTGATTTACATTATCATAATATGTTATCACTTTGTTTATCTAGTTATGAGTTTTTTTTCTGTCACGGGTTACATTTGGAGTTGTGAATCTTGGAGTAACACTAATAGTGGATGTAGTGGCATGTCCAAAACTCCAAAGGTTGGGTGCAGGTGTACATAAATGGAGATTGTCTTTGAAGCTAGTTCTTTAGGACTATGTTCTTGACACTATTGAAATAGACACGAACACGACCTATTTGTTTTGGTAAATGTGATGTTGGATATTGGTTATGATTGTGTAAATGAGTATCAATGTAGAACAATTGTGTAAATTAATTTATTTTATTTATTATTATTATTATTATTATTTTGTGTCATTTTAAAGTTGTAATTTTGCTAGTTTGTTGTCTAAAACTTAAAAAGGAGTATGAAATGCAGGTACCTAAAGAGCGGGCCAGGCAACCTTGATAAAGATATCGAGAGGAGATTTAGCTATGCGTTAAGTAGAGAGGATATTGAGAATGCTATACTTGGAGGGCCTTGAGCGAGTTCACCCATGTAAAAGTTCAATAATTCATTGTATAATTTCTGATATTAGTTGTTGTTTGTGTATCGTTATTTGTTCATCAGGTATGGAATGCACTTATTTGTCAATGCTGATTGTGCATGTTTTTCGTAAACCTTGTAGCTCAACCATCGGTTGGGTTGGTTTGGTGTCTTGTTTCTTCATATAACTTGTGTTAATTCATGGGTTGGCCACAAATCCATAATTATAAGAACATATGATGGAAATCCTATTTACAAATATTATATATTCATAAATATGTCCTCGTGTAAAAATTTAAACTCATGAAATGGCAAAAACATCAGTAAAGATATTGCAGTTCCACCATCCATCGACTGAGGGTTGGCCGTCAAAGGCATCACACCAAATTCTGTTGACTAGAAGATCAACAACCAATATTACTGTCAAGTCGTGTATGAACTTTGAAACCACAATTCAAAAACGAGAAGAACAAGCAACAACCTAACAGTCCCATGTCAAGGATCATCCGTGTGATGACCATCCAACCACTAAACACTCTTTTCTCGACAACTAAAAACCTAGCGTCTATCTATGATACAACGTTATAGTGGCAAGTAACCATCAGACTTGCAACATCATGTCTCTAGAACTGTTATGTTATGTACTAAAGATTTGTATTAATGGATTAAAAGACCATGAATTGCAAATTTGTAATATTGCATTGAGTTTGCATTGATGCCAAGATGATCAACTCAAACACGAGTGGACCATTTGGGATTGAACCAATGCTAAACCAGATGCACAAAGATAACAGTTTGCACTCTGGCTCGGTTTTAGTCACCCATGCAACCTATGCTATTCACTGGATATCAGTTTCCAGTTGATGACACTGCAGTACTCATTAAACTTGTTGTCAACTCCCCTCATAACCTCTACCGGTTCAAATCCCGACCTCTTTCACACAAACAAACTGCTAAATGAAATCACCACCACCATCGTTGCTGCTAAAGCATCACAACCACTGTCTAACCTGAAACATCATCATTTAGCAGCATGACCATAAAGACGTACCCTCTAGCCATCATCATCCTCAATACCCCTAAGTAAGAAGCATCAACATACAACACAAGCATGAAATCAGTGTGACAGTACAAAAATACACTCAAACAAGTGCAGTTCCAAGACCCCTATGAAAATGAACCCTCGAGGACTCTTGGGAAGTAGAGAATTTCAAACCACAACTTAAATAAACAAAACATATACATAAGTAGAGATTTCTATCCACCATACGCCAAAACGGCAATGTCTACTGCAAGAACCTACCTACCATAGCATGCATAATATATCTACAGAGTGATAAAAATGTCATTGTTTAGCAACTAGTGGACATGATTCTTGGATTTCTACTCACTTACCTGAGGCTTGCTTCAATCTATCAGATAAAGATTTACGTGTCTTGGCATGAGGGTGCAAGCAAGAACTTGTCACTGTGGCAGGAAATAAGGATCTTCTTTCTTCTGGTAAATTGTAAATAACTGTTTTGTGTATTTAGCTGCAAGCTCCATGCATTGTTCAATCCCGTTCGGGTCATATCCTTTCAGTTCTTCCATTGTTTTGTTGAGATCACCATTAGGATCTCCCTTCGTAAGAAATTCAGCCAGCTTACTAGCCCTACAAGATCACACATAAGCATACACCCGTTTTAAAAACAGTTATCACAAAACATCATCCTTCACTGGTTTTTTTTGATTTTCTAGTAAATAGCAAATATAGAATCATGAAACAGTGATTGATTCAGTGGGGATAAAAGTAAAAGGAAAACAAAAACTCAATTGTATGCATCAATCTGGCTAAAACCTCGCTTATTGCGGTGCATTGTTTCTTTACATGATTTCTCATCAGCTGTTTGTTGCCTATAAATAGCACAAACAGCCCTCATACACAATTCGAGATCTTTAGCCAAATCAGATAACATATCCCCCTCGAGATCCCACTTTAGATTCAAAATCTTTTCCCTGCCAATCTTCTCCGAAGACACATTTAATGAAACTTCGGATTCATCAGCGCTATCACCACCTTCAGAATCACATTTGGAAACAATTTCAGGACTATCAACAATAAATCCACCCAAACTTTCCCCTTCACTCTCTGATTCATATACGCCATCACCATCTTCCTCATCCTCAGTTGAACCTATGGTTTTATTCAAGTCAAAACTGCTTTTATCTTGTTTATTTTTAGATTCTAATTTTTTCAGCCTCCTTAGGCGCCTCCTACTCACATTTTCTTCAACTTCTTCCTCTGAATCTGTCAAAACGCTAGAGCTGTGTTGTGTTTTGAGTGTGCAAATTAGAGCATTGTCATCATAACTACTCTCGTCATCGCTAGTAATGATTTTGGCAGCCCTTTTTTCTTTTAGCAGATCTAGTATTTGATAAATGAAATATAAACTCATCCATATGCTCTTCATCAACAAGTTCTAGACTAGTGTCTCGGAGGTTATTCTTAGCGAAATCACCACATTTTCTTGAACCTGAAACCTCTTTAACTTTTGGAGTCTCGTTATAAGTCATATCAACATCACTAATATCAATAATGCCATGAAAAGGGGATTGAGCAACACCTGGAGTATGCGGTGCCATCTTCTTATTCGGGCACTCGTCTTCCTCAAACAGTAACCTTTTCCCCTCTTGGCTATGAAAAACTTCTTTAGTTCCATTTGAGATCATGTTAATATTATTCTCTTTAACTGTCAGATTCATGTTGTTTATGTTTGACTCCAATTCTTTAACCTTCTCCTTCCAAAAACATATCTCAGTTTCAGCCTTTCTTTTCTCACACTCCAACACCTTGTTTTCAGCCATCACCTCGAAAAGATTTTCGTCCACATTTGTCGAATCAACCATAACCTTCTGAATCATTGTGATCTTCCTTTCAAGTTCTTCATTCTTTTTCTTCAAATCTCGAACCTCAATTTCCAACATCAAACACCTCATTTCATCTCTTTTGCTCTTTTCCTCCAATTCAAGGCATTTTTTCCTAAAATTCTCAAATTCCTTAACAAAATCTGTCTCAAGATCCATCCTTTTCATCAATCCAATGGCTCTACAAGGCTTCCCTCATCATCAAATTCACCACCACTGCATAACAACAAACCCTAGTTTCAAACATTGACAGAAACACAATAAAGATGATGGTGATAATAAAACAAACAAAGAAACAGATTTTTTGGATTATTAAACAAACAACAATAGTAAGTAGCCCTAACAGAAATCCTAGTTACTTATTACGAATGGTAACATAAATAGTTGAAAGAATGATAGAAAACATGATTTCTCATTTGCCCGAAGCTTAACAGCATTGTCATTCGATTAAATTACAGAATGAAGGCATGAAAAGTTTCTTAAAACATTGAACAAAAACGACAGAATGGTAAAGAGTAGTATGAGAAGTTACGATCTATGAAGAAACTGATGATTGCATCGTATTTATAAAGATGGTTATATAGGTATGAATAGAAGTTAAAATCAAAGGTGATATTACGTTCATGAAGTAACCGTTCAAGCGTGGGAATTAGTCCACACGTGACACGTACTATAGGAAGAGAATAACCAATGTTTTCAGAACCGGATCAGACGTCGAATCGGACGTCTTACTGGTTTGGTGATCGGATCGGATTTAACTATATTTTAATTATATTTATATATGTAATTAAATATTTGTTGAAAATAAGGGTGTGAAAGGAAGTCTGTTTAACATTCATCCTTGTCCCACATTGGTGTGACAAATGAAACATTATGTGTTTATATGTGAAAACAAGGTGAAAGGTATTGAATGTTTTTATGATATTTTTTACCTAAACCCTAAACCCTAAACATTATGTGTTTATATGTGAAAGGAAGATTTGGGTCGCCCGCACACGAATGCCGTTCAAAATAAACCGGATCTGCGTGAAGTCGGTTTTTTGCTTCAACCCGTTATGGTGTATTTTTGCTCTTAAATTATGGTTTAACACCCCGTTTTACCCATTAAAACTAAAAAAAACGGTCCGACCAGCGGTTCGGGACGAACCGGCCGGTTTGACCAGAACAAAACGATTCACCCCAGACCGAACCGGACCCGGCACCGAATCCCGGTCGGATCGGCCGGTCCGATCCGGTCTCAACAACATTGATATTATTAGGGTCGCAAATGATGGACCTATAAATTGAATTGATCAAAAAGACGATAGTTGTGATCGGAAACAACAATCATGGTGTGCGATGATGCGATAAAAACAGATCTACTCTAGCAAACTTTCACTTTTTCTTGCAATGTGGTTTGCGTTTCCAATCTTCTCCATAGCATTTAAATCGAACGGAAAAATACATTATTTTAAGTATGACTAAAAATGAGTATGATTTGTGAAATCTCATACAACATTATTATCATTATCATACATTAATATGGTATACCGGTTTGACACAAACCGGTTCTAAAAATATTGGAGTTGAGAATATACGATTAAAAATTAGTACAATTAAAAATATAAACTAATGTAAATCATGTGCCTGTAGATTTTTGTACCTATAGTATACTTAAGTACCAACTTTAATTAAAAAGTTTCACATGAGCAAAGAACCGCTTTGGGTATCCGAACTGGTTTCTAACCCGACTTAACATAATAAACCGGTTTGGTCCAAACCAGAACAGCCCGTTTATATATTGATTTGAAAACCCACCAACTCAGACCGGTTTCAAACTAGTAATGTTTTCAAACCGGTTTTCAAAAATTAGGCGTTACCCAATGATCATATGCTCGTTTTTTTGACCATTTGAACCATTCGGACCATTCTTTGCCTTTTTTTTGTTAATTTTGACCCTTAAGTTAGTATAAATATAGTGGGTGTTTTAGTTGAATCACAATAACTTAAAACGCTATCTACTCTTGAAAATCTCTAATATGCTCAATACTCTCATGCATTAAAAAAACTCTTAAATGGATTTATTAAGTATTTAATCTTCCGTTGGTTGTGATGTGTTTCAAGCAACATGATGGTTATAATTTTTTCTACGAATATGATGCAACTACGATTTAAATGAAATGTCGAGCAGTTGAAAAAAGCTCATTTCATTCATACATTTTGTTATATCTCGAGTTTGTTTCATACCATCTGTTTATACATCATACCATCTACCTTTAGTTTATTTATTGCCTTCATTTACGTAATAAGAAAAAGGAATGAAGATTTTAAGCCTTGGATCCATTTTCTACAACATTAAATTTCAGGTGTAATTTTTAACATGTATTATAAGTAAAGCCCGTAATTCATTATTTTGTTCTTATTTTTTATTTTACCCCTCGCAATGAGTATGCATATTTATTAACCTTTTCACTATGTGTTTTCTTAAGATCAACAATACATACAAACATAAAAGGATATATAATATTAAATAAGACGTAAGTTTAGAACCACTTGAAGTAAGAGTTATCAGAAAATGAAAGTCACACATCAAGAAACCAAATTTGTGTTATTTATTAGTAGACATTCAAGTAAGATATATTAGATATAAATATATACCAAATATAATTTATTTTATATTCAACAGTGAACTTTTTAACTTGGAGGGTAATGCTATTGATGCAATTGTGCAATTGTCGACTCAATTATCGAAATTCAATCATGTTACATCATAGCCAACTACTTATCAGTTCCGTCAAAAACTTATATGGCTGTTGTACCACACACTGCACCTACAAAAATTAGCAAGAGAGCATCATTTAATCCACTTTGCCATAATAATACCTACTAATTGTACAATTTCGCTTCATACGATGATGTCTTGAAATACCAGATAAGAAACCACATAATATTAACCGGTAAGTTTGAAAGCTTTATTTTCCATACATGTTTTGCTACTTCTTTTAACAATATCTTAATTATCATTAGATTATATTGAACAAATAGAAAAGGTTAGGACCATTTCAACCAAAAGCAACAATTTAGTGACAAATATCTTACTTCAAGATGAGGGGTAAACAATTTCCTATAATTTTTCTATCCACAGTTTAAACTACCTAATATTATATTTACATAATATTTTTCATTGTTAAGCATAAAACACATGATGGAAGTAACATTATGGAAAACACCGTTGCATCAGAAACATCAGTTGGGCAAGTACTAGCATTAACATCTACAGTGGTAACTAACTTTTAAGGTTTGTTAGAACTTCCAACTCTATAATATTAGATATTATTTTATACAAAAATTTATGACATGTTCTTTGTTGATGATAATAATTTGAAATTTGACAAGATCCATTCAACTTGAACAACAACTGCAACATGCATCGCCATAAATCCTCCAATTCCCGATCTCGATGACTATGTGTACAAGTAATTACCTCCAATGTCCGGCAAGTGTGAAAGATGTTTTCAACTACCGTAAAAAGTACTATACTCTTTGTTCCGAATGCTCAAAACAGGTCTATCCGAAGAAAATTGCTTTAGAATGCGAAGATCAACGCAACCATTCAACCCAAGTACATGTAAGCTAAGTACACTATCCTGACTCATTATGGTTTTAAATTTGATTTCTACTTTTACTACACTTCTTTGCATCAAATTTATTTTGGGCTTATGCATAAAAAACTAAATAGTTATTATGTAAATGCAAAGATAGCTAATGAAACATCAAGCGATAATGTCGTATTTTTCAACGAGGTAATGACTAATGCTCTAAATATTCGATGTTCTGATATGGTCATCAAGCATGGACATACAAACCCAAAAATCATGCCACCTACAATACTTTTAATCAAAGGCATCCCAAAGATAATGCACATCAACTTGAAAGTTAACGGTATCATAACTGTCAATCGGGTTTTAATGCAAATGACCCTCGTCATTTGACAATAGATTACAAGAAAATTGGATCAAAAACTTCAACACATTCAACAAAACCACCAAAAAGGAAGCAACACCAATCAGAAGGTACATTTCAACACTAAATGTTCAACTTTTTTATGTTTTAATTTCTTTTGACAACCTTAAATTCACTTATTCTTGACAAATGATACTTAAATATAACTTACCACTTAAATCTTATGTCAGCTTCATGTTCAGGTCCTACAAATGAATTTACTGTCAAAAAAAGATCCAAATGTAAAAACGACTACAGAAGTTGGGACAAAGAATTGATCAAAGAGCCATGGAATCAAACATAAATTCGCTTTAACCTAAAAATGTTGAAAGGTATTCTATTAACAGACTAACAAGTGCTACGTGCTATTGTAAATAGTTGATATTTAGTTGTTATTTAAGTGGTACATGCTTTTGTAAATAGTTGCTATTTATTTTAATATAATATAGTAGAAGTTTATAACACAACTAAATCAAGCTATTGTATATTGATTTTTAGATTTTGTTGTCATGTAATAAAATGATTTCAGCAGGTTGATAATTTTAGAGTTTATTAATCAGTTGAATATAACGTAATTGTAACAACTTCTATAATTATAGATTCGAACAATTTTATGCTTAATTTTATAGCAACAGATTATAATTTCCATAGTAGCTTTGGTTAAGAGTCACAGGAGAAAGCTGTATGCATGCTACAAGAATTTATCTTCAGATCGAGCATCCCAAGTCGATAAATGTACATTTTAGTACACTATATATGCATTTAGAACTTTTTACAAATTTCTAAATAACCATATTTACCTTGGTCAATATGGAGCTTATTTTCTCCCATTGCATATTTAATGATTGACCATGATATGTTTTAGTATTAGTTAAATGACTAAATTACCATTTGAAAATAAGAAAATAACATCATATAACGGTTAACACCGTCAATATATCCACCTCAGTTTACCGGTTAACACCATATAGAACTATGTCGCTAAATAGCCACCCCCGCTGTTGTCACACCCCGTTCCCTTTCAATTACCATCGCCGTAACACCACTTTCTCTTGGAACTACCATCCCATTTAACTGAAACCACCATCCCTAATTTCACCGTCTTCCCTCTGCACACTCTACGCCACACACGCCTTCCCTTGCAACCACCATCACCGTCAATTGGAACCACCATATCATCTTAGTTGATCGCTTTTTAATATTTTTAGAAGTAAATTACTATTTTTGTCTCTTTGACTCATGCGGGTTAACTCTTTTAGTTCAAAAGATATAATTATTTACACTATTAGATTTTGAGACTCTATTTTGTAATGGTTTTGACCTTTATGATTAATTTTGTTAATTTATTATGCTAAATATAAAGAGATTTTGATGCACTTACAAGTCAAGGGCTATTTATATAAATTATAAAGTTTTTTAATTCTTAAATGACTATTTATGTAATTCTCTGAATTAACAAAAACAACCTCAACTCTATTCTTCATTCTCTATCAAATGAGCTTTTTGTTTGTATATTTTAAAAAGATATTTTTATTTTTATTTTTGATAATTATTTTGGTTTTTCATTTTCTTTATAATTAATATTTAATAAATCACGCTTTGAATGTATAATTAAATGTCTTTTCTTAATCTTATGTTTTTATAAACGTCCTTTTCAAAATCAATTGTTTTTAAAACATTTTGGAAATTGATCATCCTTTTTAAAATCTTTTGTTTCATTATATAATACAACTTATAGATTTTTATTTTTATTTTGGTTTTTTGTTATTTTTATGATTATTGTTTAATAAAACAGGTTAAAAATATAAATAAATAATTTTTAACCTTTTGTTTTTTTATAAACGTCTATTTTGAAATCATTCTTTCAGACTCTTTATAATAACGTTTATCAATTTTAAAACCTTTCATTTCATTATACTATACAAATTGAAAATCTTTTGAATTTCTGACAATATAAGATGTTAAGAATTTAATAAGTTAGAAACATCATCATTGCATAAATAACTATTAGAAAGATAGTCATTGCAATATATACGGCATAATTTACTTATGGTCGTTATGAAAAAATAAATAAACTTGAAAAATGAATGATTTTATAAATCTTAAGGGATTTATGAAACGAACAACTTCAAACAAATGAATAGTTTAAAAAACAAACATTAAAAAATGACGTTTATGGGAAAGAAAAGTTTAAGAAAAAAGTTAAGAATTGATCAGTTCTAAAAAAAGAACGATTTTTTTAATTTAAATTAAGAACAAATTTTGAACAAATGAATGGATTTAAACAAACAAAATACGTAAAGAAATGAAAGATTTTTGAAAATCGAAAAATTTAGAAAGAGTTAAAAAAATTTGAAAATACGTTTATGAAATACAAAAGCTTTAAAAAAGGCATATTTATTTTTATACTTGAAACAGATTTTATCAAATAATAATCATAAAAGCAAAGAAAAAAAACCAAAATAACAGTAAAAAAATTAAAAATTAAAATAAAAAATACATGTTCGAAAAAATTATAAAAATAAAAAACTCAATTAAAAAAAGGAAGAATGGGTGGGGGTTGATTTTTGTTAATTTTAGTAATTACGTAAATAATCCCTTAAATATTAAAAAAATTGAATTTTTATAATCAAAACTATTAAATATTAGTCAATATTAATCTTAACTAACAATTTGATTAATACTGACTTAACTTTTAATTTTGCTACCAATGACAGTCACAATATAACTATATATTAAGGATATTTAGTTTTTGATGACGTGACACGTGACTTTGCTCGTAACATGACATGTTACATAATAAAAAAAACACTCAATTTTTATCTCTGTCTCTAGACTACCTAATTGGCCACAAAAGAGTTTCAAAAAATATTCTTTTATAAAAAATAAATAATTAATACATCAATATTTTTAATTGTAACTATATTATATTATAAAAAACTAACGAAGTTAATGAATAATTAGACTAAGACTATTATTAGTAACAAAATCAAAAGTTAAAATTAATACTAGTAAACTATTAGTTGGTATTAATATTGAATAACGGTTAAAAGTTTGAATTAACAAAATTCAAATTTTCAAATATAAAAAAACTTTGTAATTTATATAAATGACCTGTGATGTGTGAATGAAACAAATTAACCTTATCTTTAATAGAATGAATTAACACATTTAATCTTACGAGTCAAAACTGTTACAAAATGCAACCATCTACTTAATTGATTTCTATCTAGGATTAGGGCACTTATCTTATAATACTTATTATAATTTTTGTAGGAAGTTTGATGTAAAACAATATTGCATAAATGATTTTTTTGGTTTGATCAGATTACATATTTGATTTTTGGACTTTGAAAATTATAAAGTTAATCCAAACTTTTATGTAATCTTTGTTATTTTAAGACTCAAAATTAAAAATTACAAAGTTAATATATGAGCCTTTACTTTTGATTTCTAAGTATAAATTGAAAGTAACTTTAATTTTTAAATTTTATAAAATGCATAAAAACTAAATAAATTTATCAAGAATAAAATATACAATCAGTATATAAGATTTTGAACTAACTGAATAAATTTAAAGACCTTACATGCAATCCAATTAAATCACATAATCTGGTTAAATCAGATGTACCATTTATGTTTCTATTGATGTAATGAAGAGTCGATTTTCTTTCTAGTATTACCGAAGTGAATGAAAAACTATCTCAAGTACACAACATGATTTATATGTAAAAGCAACCTTCAAATTCATTTTCTATGCAGAAGCCAATAACTAATTGACGCATGTACATTTGTGAGAGTATTGAATATGCATCAAATTAACTCATTCGAGTATGCAGGCACATTGAAGAATATAAAATAAATAGAAAAAACAACAAAATTCAGATTTTATGCAACAATCATTGTGGTTTCCTTTACCTGTAATCATGTCCCATGTAAATGTGAAGTTGTAGTATGCTGTTTATCCATCTTAATAGGAACGAAACATACAAGCTAAAACCAAAAATTACATTTATCCATGTCAATTGGAACATATGTAACACTATAAATATGCTATAGAAATAACATCAGTAGATTAAAAATCTAACCATCTCCAACCAACAAATACATGACCCATAATAAACAAACAGAAACACCATCAATACAACATGAATTTACTAACTCCATCCAACTAAAATCTCTCATTTGGATGTATTACATGATTCATAATAATAAACTCCATCCAATAGTTAGAACAAAACAAAAATTTGGGTCCCAACAGATTTAGGTGGAAGATTTCCTGTTACATTTGACTTTGAGTTTGTTTTCCCAGTTATTTACAATAGGTGGTTTTAAATGTCATCCGGACTCGTGAATAATTGGTTTTAAAGTTTATTTGTGAAATTAAGTATATGCTTAACTATTTACTTGTTTGATTATAAAAAAATAGACATATTAAAGCATATAAGAATAGACAACACACACATTAAGATTTATAACAGTTTGGTTGTCTGTTAATAAATCCGTTTAGTTCAAATTGAAAATGAAATCAAATAGGATAAAACACATGATCAAAGGGATATATCATAATCAAATCAGAGAATAACAAGCTAATCTAATAGAGGTTTTCAATGAATCTTCATATGTTTAATGTGCAGGGAAATTACATATATATGAACGTTTTTTGGCGCCAGCTTCCGCCAAGCGTTTAACGGTGATGAGGGTTTTAATTAACCTGCCAACCATTGGTCCTAGTTTAGTGCCTACAAGTCATATCCTACATAAGTATTACAACATCAATTATATATAATAACAATGTTTGAGTTTAGTTTAATTGATGACTAGCAGCCCTCCAACCGCTATCTTCCTACCAACACCCCTAAGGCCCTAACCAAGAAGCACCAATGTACAAGAAGGCCATTAAACCGACGTGTTTCAGTAATAATACGAAAATAAACTCAAACAAGCACAATTCAAAAATATTAACCCTATACGTAGAGAAGTTTATCTATCAGAAGGAATATATAGTATTCTGGAATAAGATTATATTCAACAGACAACTTATACACAAAACATTCACATAAGTAGGCAATTTTATCCACCATACACCAAAATGACATGGTTTAGTATCTACTGCTACAACCTGTCATACTATATCTACATAGGATGATAAACATGTCATTGAGCAACTAGTGAACATGATTCTTGTTTAACCACTTACCTCTCAGATTCGCATATATTGGCATGAGGGTGCAAGCAATAACTTGTCATTGTGGCAGGAAATAAGGATCTTCTTTCTTCTGGTAAATTGTAAACAACTGTTTTGAGTATTTAGCTGCAAGCGCCATGCATAGTTTGATCCCTTTCGGGTCATATTCTTTCAGTTCTTCCACTGTTTTGTTAAGATCACCATTAGGATCTCCGTCCGTGAGAAATTCAGCCAGCTTACTAGCCCTACAAGATCACGCATACATGCATATATCTGTTCAACAACAGCTATCACATAGCACAAGTGAACATCATAGTTCACAAGCACATCTTTTTTATTACATACCAAAAAAAAAAAAACTCACCTGGACGCATCAGTCTGGCTAAACCCTCGGTCATTGTGGTATATTGTTCCTTTACATGCTTTCTCATCAGCTGTTTGTTGCCTATAAAGAGCACAAACAGCCCTCATACACAATCCAGGATCTTTACCAAAATCAGATAACATGTCTCCCTCAAGATCCCACTTGAAATTCGTAACCTTTTTCCTGCCAATCTTCTCCAAAGTTACTTTGTATTCCTTTACAGCATCTTCAGATTCTTCAGCACTATCACCACTTTCTGAATCACATTTGGAAACACTTTCAGAATCAGAACTGCCAACAATAAATCCACCCAAACTTTCACCTTCACTCTCTGATTCATCTACACCGTCACTATCTTCCTCGTCCTCAGTTGAACCAACGGTTTTAGTCAAGTCAATGCTGCTTTTATCTTGTTTGTTTTTGGGTTCTAATTTTCTCAGCCTCATTCGGTACCTCCTACTTTCATTAACTTCTTCCTCTGACTTTGTCATTAGCCTAGAGCTATGTTGTGTTTTGAGCGTGCAAATTGGAGCATTGTCATTATAACTGCTCTCATCATCACTAGATATGATTTTGGCAGGCTTATTTCTTTTAGCACCTCTAGCATTCGATGAATGAAATTTAAAGTCGCCCATATGCTCTTCATCAATATGTTCTAGATTAGTTTCTTCGAGGTTAATCTTGGAAAAACATTGACATTTAGCTAAATCAACACATTTTCTTGAACCAAAAACCTCTTCAACCTTAGGAATATCGTTACAATTCACATCATCATCACTAATATCGATAAAACCATGAAAAGGGGATTGAGCAACACCTGGAGTAGATGGGGCTATCTTCTTATTTGGGCACCCATCTTCCTCAAATTGTAATCTTTTTCTAACTCGGCTATGAAAAACTTCTTTAGTTCCATTTGAGACCGCGATAATATCCTCTTTAACTTTCGCATTCATGGCGTTTATGTTAGACTCCAACTCTTTAACCTTCTCCTTCCAAAAACACAGCTCTGTTTCAGCCTTTCTTTTCTCACACTCCAAAACCTTGTTCTCAACCATCAGCTCGAGGACATATTCGTTGTCATTCGCCGCATATGTTGGATCAACTATAACCTTCTGAATCGTTGTGATCTTCCCCTCGAGTTCTTCGTTCTTTTTCTTCAGATTTTGAACCTCAGTTTCCAACATCAAACACCTCGTTTCATCTTTTCTGCTCTTTTCTTCCAATTCTAAGCATCGCTTTCTTAGATACTCAAATTCCATAACAAAATCCGTCTCAAAGTCCATCTTTTTCTTCAATCCAAAGTTCCTACAAGGCTCCCCTCATCATCAGAACTGATCATCACTGCATTAAAACAAACCCTAGTTTCAAACATTGACAAAAGCCACAATAATGATAGATACCAACAAAGAAAGTATCAATCAGTACACAAGTAAACAGATTTGGAGCATTAAACAAGCAACAAAAGTAAGTAGCCCTAACAAAACCCTAGTTACTGATTAGAAATGATAACATAAATAGCTGTAAGAATCATACAGAACATGATTTCTCATTTGCACGAAGCTTAACAGAATTGAGATTCGATTGAACTACAGAATGAAGAGTTTCTTCAAAACGGTTAATGAACAAAAAGGAGTAAATAGTATGAGAACTTAGGAAGAAATTGAAGATTGCAGGGTCGGTAGGCGAAGTAAATGGTTGATTCGTATATAACTAACTTTTTTCCAGGTAAAATGACTAAAATATTCATTTAAAAATTTAAAAAGTTAAAAGTTTTTGATTTTTTAAAAAGGTATTTTGACTTTTTTACACTTTTAAAAAATCAAAAAATTACTTATTTATTTTTGCCAAACATGACCGTAAATGAATGCCAGAGGTTTGCTTGACTTTTTAAGAGGCCGGATTCTTAAAAAAAAGAATGAAAACCGGAAAAATTTGTCATTCTTTTAAGTTTTTATTAAGATATGTTTCTGAGTTTCTTTAAAAATTGATAATTTATTTTTTTTTTGTTTCTTTTTTAATTTGAAAGTATTGATTTTAACACTTAGAAAGACTTTTTTCATTAAGTTTTTATTTTTCTTTTCTAACTTGATGTTCCTCATGCTCTTTTAAGAAGAGAGATATAAGGAAATAAATAGAAAATGAAACAAAAATATGTTACTGAGTTTTCCTAAGGAAGAAAAAAAGAAGGAAACACAATAAACTTTATGTTCTTTGAGTTTTTTAAATGAAAGAAATGTAAATGAAAGAAAGGAAAATTTTATAAAAAATTATGTTCTAACTTTAGTTCCAAAATGAAAGAAAATAAAAAGAAAGAAATGAAACATATAAAGTTCTTATTTTTTTTTCATTTCCTTCAACACAAAAATTTAATATATCTTTTTTTTCTTCTTAATTTTTTTCTTCATCTATTTTATCTCGTTGATTTTCTTTCCCTTATTTTCTTTTTTACTTTCGTTTATTAAACTCGGAAACGCAACGTAAGTAAACTTGGGAACACAACTTTCTTACTTTTCTTCCATTAAAAAAACTCTAAAACACAATCTTTTTTTATCTTTTCTTACACTTCCCTTCTTTTTCCTGCTTAATAAACTCGGAAACACAAATGTCTTATTTTCCTTCCATTTATCTCTTTAAGGAGGGAATTGAAAAAAATTAAAAACATTTGTGCTATGCAATCATATTTTCCTTGCATAGCACAAATGTTTCATTGTTATTCTATTTAATTCTAAATGTTTCATTAAAAAAATTAAAAACATTTGTGCTATGCAAGAAAAAAATGACTAATTAATATTCATTGTTATTCTAAATTGAATTCAAGATACGCAATTATATGTTCATAGTTAAATAAACTTGATGATAACATAAGTATTAATTCATGCAACCACAATAACTATGTGTTGGACCCTGAAAGGATTATACATGTCAATTCAATGGGTGAGTTGATGGTTGCTCTGCTGGATTCCCACAAGTCCAAGAAATAATGCGGATGAAGATCGTGCACAGAAGAAAAACCAAGTATGGCTAACCGCATTTGTAAATACGGAAGTCATAAAACAAATGCGGACAAGTATTTGTTTTTCTGCATTAACAAATACGGATAGCCAGGAGAAATGCGGACAAGATTTTATTCATCCGTATTTGCCAATGCGGATGACCAGAAAAATGCGCAGAAGTATTTGTTCATCCGCATTAACCAATGCAGATGACCAACATACTAATGCGGAAGATCAAGTAAAGAAATGCTAATCAAGTCAACTCATCCGTATTTGCCAATGCGGATCAAGACTTAGACTAATTTTGATGTAATAGGTCAGGGGTAGTTTAGTCATTTTGTAAAAGTCATATTGTCTGCCTATAAATAGAATAGAAAACCTCGTACATGAGGTGACAGTTGATAGGCAATGAGAATATCTTTTGTCTTTTATTCTCTAGGTGTATTATTACTGTTCTTGCAAAAACACTAGCATTTACAGTAATCAATCATCTTCATCAATATATACAAAAGCATTTATGAGTATATTCTTGCATTAAATGTTTATTGATTGTTTATTTCCGCCATTCAATCTTTGACTTGATTACCATATTCGATCCTAAGTGAGAATCTCAATCTTACTTACCCAGTCAATTAATATCAGAGCCCCAACAGAGAACCCTACTACAACCATTATTACTCTTCACAAATCCCATCTCCACAAAGAACCCCACTACAACCAACTCACTCTTCACAAATTCCATCTCCGAAAGAAACCCCAACACCTCATAGCTCACAACAATAATCTCCACAAACACAACCCATTACTTCTCCATATTTATCTCCTATTCATCATTCACCTATACAATCAGCCTAACCAACCCCAATTAATACTGAACCCACTGAGTTTGGTGACACTGCCAGCTCATCTAAAAGATCCAAATCATCTTCTCATAAGGATGATAACCCCAACCAACTGCCAATCAAGAATGTTGTTTCTGAAGCTGCTCCTTCTGAGAGTTATGCTGAATCTGGTGTCAACAAACCAGATGAAATGATCTCTGAACTTTTGTAGAAAATAGCAAAGATGGAAAGTATACTTAAAAGGATATGAGATAGGTTGGTGGAATTAGATGAGAAGGAAGCTGAACTGAAATCATTAAAATAAAATTATGAGTCTGAGAAGAAAGAAAAAGATAAAGAGATTGAGAAGTTGACAACTGCTCTTAAGCATTCAAGAGAAGAAATCTGTGGTCATGTTGATACTCTTGCCATTCAAACCATTGCCATAGAAGAGCAAGAGGAAATAATTGAAGAACAAGTAGAGATTATAACTAATTTGCAGAACCAAATTGAAAGTCAAAACAAAAGAGTCTCTGAGCTTGAGATGCTGATTGAAATCATGAGAAAAGCTTAGTCTGAAGCAAGTGAAAAAGATGAAGAAAGATTCAGAGTTGATGAGATACAGTCTTCTTCTAAAAGTGATGGAAAAGAAGAACATACAATTAAGTCAAAGAATGAAGAGTTAAACCTAGCGAATGGTATTCTACTCTGAAAAATCAGCTGCTGCACATACTGAAGAGGATGAATATAGAAACATGATGAGTGACTTAGACAACTTTTCATCTGAAGAATTCATAATTGATGATGAATTTTGGGATTTCATTGCTGACCAGAGGACTAACACTGAACCCATTATGATCATTCCTCAATCTCCAGTTCCCTTGGAGAAGGAGTTGAGTATGCAGACAGTACCTGCTGTGTCATTATCTGAGAAGCAAAAAGATATGATCAGAAAGTTCTGTGAAAAAGAAAAAAATGGAAGAAGAAGCAGCTGATGATTTTGAACAAGTACAAACTGAGGCTGAAAAAGTGCCTGATGAGATTGAAAAGCCTGAATCCTCTTCTG
>BJCM01061717.1:0-72342 GCA_018326385.1 Flaveria bidentis
TATATCCCCTATTTATATTTTGAACGTTTAAAGTAACTAAAAAGACACATGATAACATCAAATTAATTTATCCTTACCAAAATTTTTATCCTTTTCTTTCATATTAAATAATTACATTAATTATTAATAATATTATTTATTTTTTTATATTACAATTAGCTTTTTTATAAACTAAAAAAAACGTTCCATTTATTATGTTATTTTTAAAGAAATAATTTTTTATAATTAAGGAATTTTTTAAAACAATAAACTTTTTTAAAAATACGAAATAATTTTTATAAACCATACGAGACTGCCAAGCTACTTGGTTTATTCCATAGACAAGTGTCATCAAAGATAATGACTCTAGTTATCAAATGATTGAATAACCGGGAGCAATTTACTTACGAGACTTAGTTGACATTCATAAAAATTATCTAATTAATTATGAGTTCAATACATCCTCTATAGCAGAAAGACGGATATTTCTTGCTCATTATCAGACAATCACTTATTCACAAACTTCGTGTGAGGCTAATAGTTTTCATTTCCTATCTCATGGAAAACTCTTTTTCACTCTACTTGGCCCTATCTCTCTAGGGGTATTTTAGTGATAGGTTCTATAGGAACTAGACGATCTTATTTGGTCAAATACCTAGCAAAAAACTCCTATATTCCTTTCATTATGGTATTTCTGAACAAATTCCTGGATAACAAGTCTCAAGGTTTTGATGATATTGATATTGACGATATTGATGCTAGTGATGGTATCCTTGATATGGAGCTGGAACTACTAACTATGAATATGAATGCTTGAAGATGAAGACCGACTTTATATCACCCTTTAATTCGAATCAACAAAAGAAATGTCTTCTTGCATAATATGGATTCCAAACATTCATGATCTGGATGTGAATGAGTCAAATTACTTCTCCCTAGGTCTATTAGTGAACCTTCTCTTCAAGGATTATGAAACTAGAAATATTCTAGTTATTGCTTCGACTCATATTCCCTAAAAAGTGAATCCCGCTCTAATAGCTCTTAATAAATTAAATACGTGCATTAAGATACGGAGGCTTCTTATTCCACAACAATGAAAGCACTTTTTTGCTCTTTTATACTAGGGGATTTCACTTGGAAAATAAAATGTTCCATACTAATGGATTCGGGTCCATAACCATGGGTTCCAATGCATGAGATCTTGTAGCACTTACCAATGAGGCCCTATCGACAAGTGTCATTAGAGATAATGGATTTTACAAATAGAACTAACTAGTTTTTAACAAACTAGGCAAAGCCCTTTAAAAATTAAAGCAATTTAAAAATTAAAGCAAAGCTCATCAAAACTGACTAGAAACCACTGATGTTTGCCTCATACTTTTACTAGTTGACGAGGTTGGTTGGACTAGGTTGAACTGATAGATCATCAAAGCAATTGGCTCGATAATCAATTATGTTTCAAAATATATTGCACGTTGAATCGCGAGGAAAGAAAAAATATGGACATATGGTTAAAGAGAGAACAAAGAATGAATTATCGTTAGTAGTTACTAATATAAATTTAACTTAACTGAAAAAATGTATATTGTTTTAATAATAAAGGAAATCTTCGGTGTTTCATACTTTCATTAAAGTAATCGTAATTTTTTCCAACAACAAAAACCACTCAAACTTTAATGTTATGAAATCTAAAGGTGAATTTTCATAAAGTTAAGGGAAGTAAATGAAACATAAATAAAACTTTATTACTATTTAATGATATTTTTTTCAACTTTGATAGTTTTAAAGAAAAAAGACCAAATACATAATTATTAAGTTTTATAGGTGTTCTATATAAATCTAAGTATAAAAAAAATACACTAAATAGCAACAAAGTTAATACCAAAATTTTTAGTCACTTACTTTGAAAAATATTAATATTTATAAAATATCTGAACAATATTACAACATGAGTGGTTTTAACATTAGTAAAATGTATGAGATACTTTATTGAAATAATATGGAAAATCGGCTATTATTTTTATGTGTGTTAATGTACTATTTTTTTGTTTTGTGGGAGGTTGTATGAGTACCCAATACGGAGAGTACTAAACCCGTGAAGGGTCTTGAAAAGGCAAAGGGAGAAAATATATAAATAAGGAAATCAAAGTCCAAATGAACCTCTAATGTAATGTCGTCTACTTTTCTTGCTTTTGGTGCTAAAAGTTGTATTTATCACTAGTTTGGTGCGCCAAACCACACCAAAATTACAAATGTGTTTTCGATTAGACTTGTCTCTCTTGGTCCCATCGGAAAGTTTTCTTTTTTAAAAAAATCAATCATTCTAATAAACACTCTACGCTTTTCAAAACCCATCAACATATCCGCTATTAACGCGTATGTTCACATACTATTAACCAAAGTGTTAAAACGAAATATCCATTTGTATATGTCTTATATATTAGTTAACTACCTTTATTAATTGTAAAATTCAACCATTATTTATAATAAAAACGTCTTGTTTGAATCGTTAAAGTCGAATTGTTTGGGTTGGCTTGATCGATCCAACCAACATGTCTAATTTAGGTTTTTGGTTTTTAAGAATTGCACTTAGATGTTTGGCTCTAGGTTTGTCTAGGTGTTGCTTAGTTGGGAAAGACCGTTACTCGAATATTATCCAACTGCATAAAAATCCAAATTTTTAAATTTTTAAGCAATATAGATTATCCTTCTTTTAATAAATAAGCATGACCCCACTCATTCAAATTTATAATTTGTTCAAATCTAACGTTAAACCAGTATTACAACGTAAATAGAAATTTTGTTCAGCAAACCGGTATGCAAGGCTCATCTGCTCAAGTTGCATATAGCAACCACCGACACCAACAACCATCCAGGGTAGTGGCACTCATTGCAGCACCCCTAACACTCGCTCAACCTATTTCTTATCAATAGAGGTAGTAACTTGATTAGGATTCAACGCCCATTGAATTTATTTTATAGTTTTGGTTTTTATTTTCTTGTTTACTTATCTAATTTACTGATAACATACTCAAACTTCATTATTGTTTATACATTTAGTCGTTTTAATCTATTAAGACACATGTAGAGTTTTTCTTAAGGACATTCTTAGCAAGAAAATTAAAAAAAAACAATTTAAAGTAGCTTAGCTTTTAGGAAAACTCTTTCAGGTGCATTGGAAATGGAAATACAAGTCAAGTGTTTAGTTGATTGTCATATACGAAAAACATTCTTCATTCAAAGACTTAAACAACTTTTCTAATTCCGTGACGAGGACTAGTCTTCGGTATATACCTTTGTGACGCTAGGGTTTTGGAGACAACTAAAAAATGTTTTTGTATTAACTATGAATATTAACATAATTGAAAATTGTTTGAATAAATTATAGTCAATCATTTGTTTGGATTCAACTTAAATAACATTATTTGCGTTGATTAACCTTTTGAAATGGTTTATTCTCAATAGCTTTAGTAGTAAGTTTATGACTTGATAATATAAGACACTTTGTGTTCTTTATTTGTTCTTTATTTGCTCTAAACATGTTTAGGTTTTATTAACTTAAAAAACTAAATAAAATATTTGAAGACGAAAAGACAACTAAAACTTGCATTTTTTCGCAAGATATATAATAATCTACAATATAACGAAGCAATAATTAATTATTAAATGGTCATGTTGAAATTAATATTGTATTCTCGGTTAATAGGGCACCCACGTGACCCCGAATGTCGAATGTGACCTTAATTCACATATTTTCTTTTTAAATATGATTTAGGGTTTGTAGTTCTACAAAAGAGTTGGTGGGTGGTGGAATGGTGGGGCAAATATCACCACCTTCAAATGCTTGAAATCAAAGCCATTTTATTACTGGTTTGGATTGTACAACCTTAATTTTGTTTTTTAATTGCCTAGGGCAATTCTAATCACATAACCTTCTTAAAATTATACCTGATTTTCATTTCATTTTGCTCACAACTATGATTATGATCTATGAGTAGAATCAGGAAATTTCAATAAGCCAGATTAAGTTGTAATTAAATGAAATTTTTAGTTTTAATTATTATTGCTCAGTTAATCATAATTGAATTATTAAAATCTAATTTCCCTAAATTTCTATATCTAATAAATAAGTAAATAGTTGACGTGTGTCACAACTATGCGATTTCGCCATTCTTTTTCACCATCTCATTAGTAAATAATTGACATATATAAATTGTAGTTGCATGCTTATTTATATTTTATATATTTAAATTAATATGTTTAATTTTTTAGTTTTAAATTTCAATAAGAGTTATTTATGAGGTTTTAAAGAAACTTTCATTTAAGTCGAAAAGTTTAATTTTTGCATTTCAATCCAAATGTTTCATAAAATTATCATTTAAATCCATATAACTATTCATAATTAACAACTTTAACTTTTCACATTAAGTTTCCTACGTTAGAGGTATTTATATCAATATAATTACAAAATAAAATCAATTCTATATGAGAGGTTTTATACGTTAAGTCTATTTTGGTAATTGTAGTTGCAATTTGACTCCATTATAGTATTTTGTTGTTTTGTCTTGTAAATGTATTGTTTTAGTAATCATGTTATTTTTGCATGTCTTGTTAATAAATAGATTTATTTGGTTTAAATTTTAATTATGGTTACAATGATTGATACTTTATGATTATAGTTCTTCTATTGTAAGTATCATATTGTTTATTGTTTTTTTTGGGTGAAGGGTCGTATGCGCTGTGAGGCCACAACAAGCCCCGGCGCCACCCAACACCATCATCGCCACCCCCTCCACGTCACAAAATTTCATTTCACGCTATGTTCTTGTTGTGAAGTTGTGACCATTTTATATGTGATGTAATGGTGTAGTGTGACATGGTGTGATAATACTACCGCCACCACATTTTAGAGTGTGGTGTAATGTGATATCATAAAATTTAACCGGTGGGTTTATATTGTACTATGGTGTGTGTTGTGATAGTGCCCCCCGTCACCGTTATGCTTTTATGATGATTTATCTTTTATGGTTGTGATTTAAATGATTTGTGTCATACGGCTTGTTTGTTTATTTATATTTTCTTGTGGTGTAATTTATTTTATAAAGTTAGAAATAAGGCACTTTTAGATGATTATCATTATATCTAATTTAATCTAGACTTACTACACGGGTGGTCCTTGTGGTTAAGCCTGATTTTATTTTTAGCCCATAACTTTTAGAAATTATAAAGTTGGTCCAATTGTTGGTACAAACGTAACAAAAATAGTCCCTGAAGTTGATGTAACTTTAATTGTTAAACTTTTTAAAATGACTAAAATACCCTTTTTTACTAAAAATTATTAACATAAGGGCACCCATTTAATATATACAAAATAAAAAGTGGGACCATTAGCCCATCTTTCAGCACCTTCCGTGGAAACTAGTCAATCACCACCAAAGACCAAACTAGTCGGAACCATTTTCCGTCACATATCTTAAATAACCAGCGACCGATTCAGGCACCATCTCCTTCACCCACCACCTCCAGTCCCTTGCTCAACCCACCACCTCCAGTGAGGGTGTTTCACGAGTTTTTTCGGTGGTGGTGGTCAAGAGTTCTCAAGTGGAAAGAGGAAGGTGGTGTCGGTGGTTGGTTTTCCGACGAGGTGGTGGCGGTGGTCGGTTTTCCGATGAGGTGGTGGCCATGGTTGGTTTTCCGACGAGTTGGTGGCGCTGTTCGGTTTTCCATCGAGGTGGTGGTGGTCATCAGAGCTAAAAGGGATGGGGAAGATGAAGTATGGAGATGGCTTTCACATATTATTTTAGTGTTTTATATTTAGTTTTAAAAGGGTAATGAGATCATTTTACATGTATTTAACGGTCAAACTTAATGGAAATCCATTTCAAGGGCCAAGTTTGTTATGTTTGTGCTAACTATTGGACTAACCTTATAATTTCTAAGAGTTAGAAAACAAAAGTGAAATCAGGCCTAACCACAAGGACCACCCATGTAATTAAGTCTTTAATCTGATAGGTGGATTCAAATCGCAATAGTGATTACCAAAAGAAACTAAACGCATAAAACCTGTCATGTAGAGTTGATTTTTTTACTTTGTGATTGTTTTGACAAAAATATCCATAATGTAGAAAAATTATCAGAAAAAATTAACAATGTTAATTAGAAATAGTTAAATGGATTCAAATGCAATTTTTGTGAGATATTTGGATACAAATGATAAAATTTTAAACTTTTGGAGCAAATTGGTAGTTTCTATGAAATCTCGGGGATAAAAAACGCATTTAACTCTTTAAATAATCTTCTTCATTAATTGTATGTTTACTTTCTATGTGTGTGTGTGTTTAAAAATGATTTTCTTCATTTTAACACGTTAGAATTTGAGAATTTTGTAATTTTTATATATTAATTGCTAACTGTTTAAATTCTTATATTCAAATCATGTTATATAACCCTTTAGTCTATTTTTATATTTTTTATTTTGTTTGGGATTGTGTTTTCTAGTTGTTCATTGTCTTGCGAGGGGATGATATCTCTCCCTTCGATTCTTGATTTTCTAAGTGAGTCCATCACTTGAATCAAATTGGCCGTTGTGGGTTAATAATGGGATCTTCGAATTTCAGTTGATCTTACAATAATCAAAATTCGTTATACGACATATGTTGAATATGATGTATCAATGGGAATTGTTCGAATTAGTTATGTTGGGTTGTTGGTTTTGAAATTGTGGATAATATGACTGGTTGAACTGGGTAGAGGCAATTGAATCAGTTCATGTTGTGTTTGTTTTCGAGGATATTGGTAGGGGTTGGTCTTTGGTTCGTGATAATGATTTAAGAGAGTATATAAAGAATTGAATAGAGAGACTAAAGAAAAATGGTGTATAATAGTAAGTTAAGTTATTATATATAATTAAGAAAAAAAATTTATTCCCCAAGATAGGAGGTCGATTAATCGGCCACAAGCATTCCCTGATGCCCACTCTAAATGCCCTTAGGGGCTGTTTGATCTAGTTAACTTAGTAAAATCTGACTGAGTTAAAAGCTGACCTAGCTAGAAGTTCTAACTAAATTTGCATCTGATTAAAACTTGATTGTTTGATAGTATCAAATTGACAATGTTGAATGATAAAATCCCAAAATCTTATTTCCCTCAATTCAAAGCTGACCCACATAAATTCACCTTTATTTCAACCCTCAAATCTTATTTCCCCCAATTCAATTCAATCACCTATAATTTTGATCACCTCCGTAGCTAACTACCACATAGAGATGAACAAAAAAACCAGTTAGGGAACTGGTTCACCTAAAAAAACGGAAACGGTTTCAAAGAAATCTGGTTTTGGCTCGAACCGACCCAAACCGTCGGTTTCTAAATGGTTTGGTAT
This sequence comes from Flaveria bidentis, assembly GCA_018326385.1. Taxonomy (NCBI): domain Eukaryota; kingdom Viridiplantae; phylum Streptophyta; class Magnoliopsida; order Asterales; family Asteraceae; genus Flaveria; species Flaveria bidentis. Next base: position 7,361 of record BJCM01061717.1, read on the forward strand.
CCACACACTTAAAACCGGTTTAAAAGTTAAAAACCAGTTAAACCAGTAAGAAAAACCGGTTTGGGTAAAAAACCAGTTTCAAACCGGTCCGAACCGGTTTGATAGGTTTGAGTTCTCGGTGTGCCAAACCGGTTTGTAATCCGAACCAGTTTGAAGAAAAACCGGTTTGACCCCACTACAAAAAAACCGGTTCGGTTTTGAACCCGAACCTGTTTGGCCAAAAAAACTAGTTTGAACACCTCTACCACCACACCATCGTCACCACCGCCAAAGGTAGCCACCATCAACGTAGATCTCATCACCAATCACCGTTGACAAGAAGGGGTGACGCGCACGAGAAGGGGCGACTGACCAAACGCAGGAGAAGGACTGCCTGCCGAATTTGGGTCGCGCACGGGAGGGGGGATCGGCGCAGGGGTGGGGTTCTTGATGGGTTAGATTAACAAAATTTGTGGTTTGGATCAGATGTTATGGACCCAGTCAGATAGACATTTACGCACATCAAACAACTTGACCCGCTAACCGAGTCAGATAGTCAGCCGGATCAACCAAAATCAAACAACCCCTTGCTAGTTAATTAACTTGTTCTTGTTATTAAGGTTTTTTGAAAGAACATATTGTGGTGGAAAAACATCACACATTACTATAATGTTCTTGGTTGTATTCATGTTTATCATTTACCTTTTGTCCTTTTTCATCGTTTAAGCCCTACAAACACATTCATGTGATGCCATGCATGTTTCTTCGTATTCTTCAGCAAACCTAATAATGTTTATTCTCGTATTGTGTATTTTATCCTAATATATATGATGTTGGCTATGTTTTGAATGTACGAACCCTGATTATGAGTATCGCCCTAGTGTGAGAAAATGTTTATTTATTTGTTCGATTTTTAGGGGATTATACATCTTAGGGACTATTTGATAATTTCTGAATGATTAAATGTTAAACCAATAAGAGATCTGAACCATTAAGTGTTGAACCATTAAGAAGTTTGAACCATTAAAAACTAGTATATCGTTTAACTATTCAAAGACAAATATCTTACCAATTTAGATGATAGTCTTAACCATTCAACATTAGACCTCTTAATCATTCGGCATTAGTATAATGTTTAACCATTCATAAGTAAATGTCTTAACCATTCAGACATGTGTTTTCGCGAAACAAAGACCGTCATTAAAAGACTGCCGAACAGCCCCTTACTTAGAATATTCATGGATATGGTTTGATTTATTTTTAGTCACCGAATATGTAAGACAGATATCTTGATTGTTACATATCTATATTTATTTGTAATTAATAGTAGCATTGTACGGGAAGTGTTTCGCTAAAAAAACACATTCATAAACAACCAATCACGTATATTTGACTAAAATCCAAACTAAAAAAAAACTTAACTCTAATATACAATCGAACAATCATTTTGTTGAAAAATTTGGTAACAAAGATTTTATACTGAGTTTGAACAAAAATAATTATACATTATTATAATATATATACCTCTTAATTAATGGTTTTGCCGTTTCCCTTGTGTTTAAGATTAAAGTCATGTAGTGGGAAATTGGATGAAAACTTATCCCTCATAAAAGAATAAATAAGCCATGAAGCAGCTTATAAGTAAAGCCAACTAGCTTAATAAGCATTTCTTGTTGTGTTTTACTACATCTTTTAAGCACACTAAACACACAAGTAGTGCAACATTTGGATTAAATTACCTAATATCTTTGCACTTGTGCATGACTGCAACTTGCAAAATGATCCAACCTAGATTTCTCGGGCTTGCTCAAGTGGGTTTGGTATCAAAATTGTTCACATGTTATTACAAGCTCAATGATCTTCTGGTTTGTGTTTTTTCTATTTCTTGTCCCAACTTGTGACACACACTGTACATACATGCTATTGTGTATGCTATGTTAAGGGAAATAGAATGAATATACAAACACACATTGTTTATGTTAGCGGTTGTATATTAATATATATACAATATTCTTTACTTATAATGCATCTAATCGTTATGTCGTGTTTTTTGTGATATGCTAGGTATAGGCATGTGCGTGCCCAAGAGGGCATAAGCGTGCTTATTGCTGTACACTGCTGAACTTCTAATGCCTTTAGGTTCATACTTAGGATGCACCCCGGTTGTATACAGAGCTGACTTTGAAAAATGTCGGCACGTCCATGCCTGACACGGCCATGATTGTGTTGGCTTGACATGAACTCGACATGACTGTGTTGAATGTTGATCCTTGATCTCGGGAACACGTACTAATAGGCACGGTCGTGATTCATCCTCACATGGTCATGCTTGGCTTCTTTTTGTTTGGAATTTTGATGAAATTTTCCTTTTCCAATTGGTTGTTGACGAAAGGTCGTATAATCCGGCAAATTCACATTCGACATGATTGGGTATCAATTTAAATGAATTTGCACATTATATTTATACAACAAAAAAAAAATTAATATGCATAAATTTTGCTATTTCTTATCGTAACAAGAAATCTTCTTGCCATAAGGAACTTTATTTTTGCGAAATTGATCACGAAGGTAAAACAACCTATATGAAGCGATAATGATGCTTAATGCCTTTATGAAACAACGCAACCTAATTTGTATGGTCCATTAACTTCTTTCTTCTTCAACTCTTTTTAACTTTGGTACATCTTGTCATGTTTTTATTAGCAAGTATGAGAATTAGTTAAAGTATTTGTTCATATTATTACTAGAACTAATTAAAGTCATACAAATATTAACAAAAGAAATATCCAAATTTAACTTAAACATACAATTACATAGATAAACAAATCCGACAAAAGTATCATGTTTTGACAAGATATACTTGTCACTTTGTAACATTTGTTTGTAACCACAGTTGTTCAAGACAATAATAGACAACAGATTCTTTCAAATCCCAAATATATACAACACTTTAATTGTAAACATTTTTTAAAATTAAACACAAGCTTCACATTTTCTAGTCATTTGATTGATTCAGTTGTAACATTGCCCATTTTTAGTATTGATCCATCTTCAATTGGTTAAAAGTCTTTAAACCAATGAAGATCTTTACACACATAACTAGTTGCTCCCGAATCAACCCACCAAGCAACATCGTCATCCTGCAAATAAAATGCTTCAGAAATTAATGATACATAATTTTCACTCGAATTATAACTTGGGACTAAAATCTGACCTTGTTGCTTTCCCGGATCATTAGATTCACTTGAACCAACATCATTCTTACCTTTACTAACTCGATAATCATTCTTGAAATGACCAGGTTTGCCACACTTCCAACATTCTAACTTTGGCTTTTTATTAGGGCTTTTGTTGTTGTTATTACCTTAAAACTTTTGTTTGCCTTTAAACTAGTTGGCATTCTTGGAGATTCCTCTTGTAAAGGTTCAACCATGTTTTTATCCTTAACTTTGCCATCCTCTTGATCCCTCAAGTACTCAATAATTTTAAAGTGACTATCAAGTTGGACCAAACTCAATTTCTTCCTTTTATGTTTTAAAGTATGTTTGAAATCTTTGTAAAAGTAGGCAAGTTGTAAATGATACTAAAAACCGAGATGGATTCATCAATTTTTATATCACGGAGAATAAATTGTCTAATAATCCTCAATAATTTATTGCACTATTTCATGACAGACCTTTAATCCACCATATTGTAGTTATTAAAATTAATAACCTGAAAATTTTTATTAGAAGAATCTTCTGCTATGTATATGGATTCAAGAAAATCCAACAATTATTTTGCAGATTCAACATTTTGATAGATATCAAACAGAGAATCGGACATACTGTTTAAGATGTGACCACGACAGATGTAGTCGTCGTTCTCCCACTTGCATTGCCTCCTAGTATGTTCCAGAGTCTTGTTTTATATCAATTTTGACATGGGGGTACTTAGAATATACACATTCAACATTCAGCGTGGTCAATAAAAAATACTTCTTCTTCTGCTATCTTCGAAAGTATTGTCATTCAAAATTATCCAGTTTTACGAATTTGCTTGTCATGTATTTCACAAAATCTCCGTCTGTCATCTTCAGTAGTAGATAATTTAGATATATGTAGAATACCTGAAATCAAACTTGTTTAATAATTTTTATCACATTGATCGTTAGTCAATACAATTAGATTAAAATATTAAATACGTAACATCTTCTACCATGTGGATTCCGTTATATTGCTTGTGACAATTTGCAAGTTCACGAATAGTAAATCTACCGACCAAAATTTGCTATTTTGGTTAACGACGACTTTTTGTGTGATGTTAAGGTATATAAGCTTTTTAACTTTTTTTATTTAACTAGATAGACCACAAAAGTTGAATGAATATTATGTATTCCTCTAGAAATTTCTCAAAATCTAATGGCATCTGCGAAAGAGGTCGGTTTTGGACCAAAGTCCAAAACAAATGTATTTTAGAATTTTTGGTCAACATAAAGACAATTTTAAGGACAATAATATAGACTTTGTGATGAGTAGACTATTTTAATTTGACAATTAATATCTAGTCTAAAGGGCTGTTTGAAAAAACTGATCATGGATTGATCACTGACTGGTTGACTCGGTCAGTCGTTTGATGGGCGTTCCGTTTCAACTGACAGGGTCCATGTTAGCTGACCCAAACCGAAAAATTTAATAGTCTGACCCAAGCTGACCGGCCACAACCTTCGGCTCCGCCACCACCCACAACCTGCGTGACCACCCACAACCTCTGGCTGCGCCACCACCCACAACCTCCACCAGATCGTCTCCCCTTCGCAAATCCCTCGGCAGATCCCCACCTTGGGGACCCTGTCGGCAGATCCCCCCCATCTGCACGACCCCTCGACAGATCTCCCCACATTGGGGTCTTTTTCGCGTTTGGGGGCGGTGGTGGACATTACGACGGTGGGTCCGTTTGGCGGTGGTTGTGGCAGCGGAGGGGGGGGATTGGGGAGGTGCGAAGGTGGGTTGATTAGAGGAGAACTTGAGCTTGTATGGTGGTGGTGGTGGTGATGATGAAGGTGTGTGAAGAAGATGAAGGTGTGTTAACGGTGGTGTGGGAGTGTGTAGTAGATACAAATGATGTTGAGAGTGGAAGAGTGGACGTGAGAAATATATGAATTAAACTATATATTTTTATCATTCAAGAACCTTGTATAAAACAAGAAGCTAAATATATAAATTTTTTGGCTTTTTATTTTTATTTTAACAATGTATGAATTTTAGAAATATATAAATTAAATTATATAGTTTTTATCATTCAGCAGAGTAAGTCAGATACTAAATCAAACGACCAAGTTTCAGTCAGATGCAGACTTAGTTGGAACTTCTTACTAGGTTAGCTTCTGACTCAGTCAGATTTTACTCAGTCAACGTAATCAAACAACCCTAAAATACAAAAATGAGTTATATGTAATTTCAGCGCGTTACATGTATCTACGTATGAGTGCGTGTATACGCAACATTTACATGTTGCAGACAACGCGGGGTCTAGCCCTCTAACGCCCCAGACCCTTGCGAACAACGCGGGGTCTTATAGGGTTTAGGAAATTTAAAATCTTAGATACGTGCGATTTCAGATAGTGAATCAACTATTCAAAAGTTTCGGATAACAAATTTAAACCTCTACAAGCAACCTATATGCTCATGCGATGAACACAATGAAAATACACCCTCTGATTTCATGTTTTTTCATGTCGCTAAATAAGTTTTTATCAGATTTGTAAATTATAATTATACTCAAAGATTCAATCATTCCAACCTAATTCAAAGTTAATATGTTACTAAACAAATTATAGCGAAGTCTGACCTAATTAGTCAAATAAACATCATTTTTAACTTGATTAACTATTGATTTATACTACTTTATAATGCATCTTTTTATCGTAAAGTTAACATTTTATTTAATCTGAAGACACTGTTATTTTAAAAAACTTAATGTTTATAACTAAATTTTGTTATTTAATAATTTATTATTTAGCATGCTTCACAAATCAATTATAAATATTTATATATTACTAATTACCAATTATGTTATGTTTAATGGGTTATATAATAAACTTAATAGGTTGTATCAATCTTTGTCTTTTTTTAATTTTTAACTTCTTTCTTTTTTCAATCCAATATTTTTAAGCTTTGATAATTTGGCCCCAATATTTTTTTATTTTTAACTTTGATCTCTTATACTTTTCATATTTTATAAAAAAGTTGTTTTACGGTTCGGTTTAAATTTTACGAATTAACTCACCGCAACGTGTGTGTGTGTTTTAATGTTTATGCCCTTATATTTCTCCGTTTAATGACTCGGTCACAACGCGCTGGTTCTAGAGCGACTTACTTACTGTTTTATATGTTTTACGTTCCGCTTACGCAGTTTAGCAATTTTACACCTACTTTTTGTTCGTTATTTTTTTTACTACGAGCTTTTTGGATGTTAGTGATCACTGGCAGTGGTATGTTAGTGATGCTACTTGACACGATTTTACGCTCCCGCTGCGACACAAAAGGCTTAAAACTAGTTAATACTATTCACTAACATGCAATAAATATGATGAGTAACTAATGTATTTTATTAGCCAAATATTTATATAGCATATATGATGGGTTGTTTTAATAAAATTAAACTTTATTATTCTCAAGTTATTAGTTTTTTGGTGGCAAATGTATGATTTTGTGGAATATATGTTATTTTAATTATTCCCATATATTTGTTTTCAAGATAGGATCTCACCCTTAAATACTTCATGATGAAATTAAAACTGAGAAAACTTTCTATCTCAACCTTGATTAATTTTTTCCATAATAAAACTTGAACTTAAGACTCTTGAACTTAAGACTCACATTTTTAATTGTAATAGGTATCTTATTTTAACTTGTTAAGTTAATAATCATTGTGTCTCAAATTATTAGTTATATTTTGCTTCAAATTAACCCAATGAGTTCCAGTAGTAATTATGATTTATGAATATGAAGATATGTCATTTATTAATAAGAATAACTAGTTTTATTACCCGTTGTGCGTTACGGTTGCGCTATACACAACATGAAAGTTTTCTCTATACTTCACTCACAAAAATTTACGATCATTTCTTACAATATAAAAAACACGATCCCACATTTATAACGAACTCATTTTGAATGCTTTAAGAGAAGTGTCTAATCATTGTTGGCAAAGAAATTATTTAAGTAAAGTGAACGTGGAATTAAAAAAAAAAGAAAAGAAAATACTCCATCGATCTTACATTTTAAGGTGTAGTGACGTGTGTGTTTATTTAGAAATATAGCTTGTTTTAGAAAATGCAGTTTTAATTTTATTGATGTGTTATAATTTTATTGATGTGTTATAATTTTATTGATGTATTATTGTTGTCTTAATTTTTTTTAATTTTCTAAAAGCTTTTTACATTAGTTTTCTTACATCTATCCTTAATTATTTCATTTAAATAATATTTAATTATTCTCTTTTCATTACGTATCTCTTTATCCCACCCACAACCAATCATATAAAAATATATAATAATATGAGAGATCGTTATAATTTTTTGCAAAACATATATGGATGAAAATGAAGATGAGGAACCTAATATAAAAATAAAATTACATATATTTTCATGTTTTTTTATAGTTTAAAGATAAGAATATGAACACAAATACTGATATGAATGTTGTTACACATACTAATTTGGGTTACTACGAGTTTAGCCTATCAATAGCTTGTAGTTTAATTGTATTAATTAAAGTCTTGAAAATTTGGTGTGACTCGGAGGATATTAATCCCATATAATGAATTGGTGTATAAACAAAATTGTTGTTAATATGATTAATTGCTAACTTCGTATACAAGTAATTACATTTATATGAGTTGTATCATTAATAGTTTATGTGTTTGTGTTTGCAATTTGTTATGGGAGTGTATGAGTCTGTTTGGTTTGCACGGTCTTAAACCAATATTTTATTTTATAAAACCATTATGTTTCAGTTTTTTTTTTGTTTTGATACTTTTGGCTTTCACATTTTTCGTTTTCCCTTCGGTTTCTGTTCTTGTTACAAGCAAAATTAAAGCAGAACCGAAACCATCGGTCTTATTTAAACAACAACTCAAAATATCAGTTTTTATTGGGTTTGGGTTTTTTGGTTTTGCTACGTCAAGTATTTCCGTTATAGATTGGCTATTTTGGTTTCATACACACTCAGACGCCTGGTTTTTGTTGTCGAAAGTCTCATAACAAGATAAAATGTGTCTAAAATTGTGTTAGGGGGCTGTTTGGTAGCATCTAAATCAGCCTCATAATGATTCAAGTGTTTAAATAATTCAACAATTAATGGTTCAGACTGTTTATTTCGCAAGCAAATGTTTGAATGGTTCAGACATTTGCCTCTGAATAGTTAAGCATTAAACTATTGTTGTATGGTTAAATGGTCTAATACTAAATGGTTAAAACCTCTTATCTGAATTGATCAGATAGTTGTATTTAAATAGTTAAGTGATATACTAGCTTTTAATGATTCAGACATTTTAATGATTCAACACTTAATGGTTCAGACCTCTTATTAATTCAACACTTAATCATTCGAAAATTATCAAACAACTTCTGAAGGATGGATGACATATGTTTAATAAAAATATATTTAATAAAAATAGTACGTGGGTTTGATATAAAATCTAAAAATAGGAAAATATATAAAACTCATAATTAGATTTTGATGTAAAATTTGGATAGATATAACTGTTTAATTTTTTAGACTTTGTTGATCTATGAGTTTTGCTACAACATTATTTAACCTTTTATAAAGGTTCTAGCATACGATAATCAACGAACCCAACTTTGTAATTGATTACTAACTCTGACGACATTGTTTGATAAACGAGTTTTATACTTACCAAACCATCATTTTCATGGTTGTTTTTTGTCTTGTGATCATGAAACACCCACACACATGTTTTATATTTGTTTCTGTCACATTTGATTATACGATATCAAAGATCATATAGAACTTAATGAAAAACCCTAACATGATTATTTCAATATCCGATCATGAAATATCTAATACATATAAAACTCATTATAAATAGATAAATAAAAATACCCATTAATCAATAAATCATAAACGAGTGAAACTACTCAAACTTAATTTTAATAAAAGGGACACGTGTCAACATATTAATTATTCTTACACTTTTTAGTTGTATAAAACCTTATTTTTAAAACATTACTATTATTTTTAAGTAAAAATCATCACTTTAACAACTTGAAGGGACACATTGATTAATAGTTATCATGATAAAAAAAATTATCTAACCAAACATCATACTACTTTGTCAAATAAAAAGGACAACAATTGTAAGCACTCATTCGCCCTATAAATAATAAGTTACAATTATTCACGAAATGATTTTCAGCGACAAATTATTATGAATGCAACGTTCTTTTCACACAATACATAACATTTTATATACAGATTATTATATATATGTACATGCATATTATATTTATGTTTTAGGGGATGTTTTAAATGAGAAAACATATTTTTTTGTGAGAGCTTTAAAGACCAATGTGAATCACAGATTTTCAATGTTGATATGGTGTATAACAAAAATATAATAAAAATAACATAAAAATAGAAAAATATAAAAAATAAAAATGTTTCCCTCGTTTCCAACTTTCATAATAAATTTTAAAAAAATTATAAAAAATAAAGAAACTCATATTTAACAAACTTCGTTTTATATATGTGTAATCCCGAATTTACATATGTGTAAAACAATATTTAATAAAAGTATATTAATATGTTACGTGTTGAAAATATTAAAAAATACTGAATTTTATATTGTATTTTTTTTTGAAAAAAAGTTATGAACATTTAAAAAAAATAGTAAAAGAATGTGACTAGCATGTGATGTTAGATGTGTAAATTTTATTGATTTCTAGAGTTCTAAAAAATATGATTTTCAAGAAAATCTTCTCCTGTTTTATTTATAAAACCTTTAATTTTATACTCGATGGTTTTAACGAAGAAGTTTGTTGCACGACACCAAAGGTGATTTTTGCAAAGACTATTGAGCTACGCTATTTCTTAAACTAATTTATTTATTAAAGACATTAAATTTTATTATAAATTACAATAATTAAGGGTTGTGTATCGCTCTGTTTGTGCGTTTTAAAAAAATTATTGAAAACAACAAAGCAAATAACTAATTTGATATTTTTAATCTTTGGTTCATTTTCTAAAATCTGTATACCGGCCTGTTACATACACATACATAGATATGTATGTGCGTAAGAATTGTTAATGTTTTTTTTGTTTTAATATGATACAGTTACATACATAGGTAATACAAATTGTAAATGCGTAGGATCTGTTACATCTATGCTTGTAATCTATACTTTTTAATAAAACAATAACTTTATTATCACATGTTATTCTCTTAAACCTTTATTTTTTTAATTTTTGTTTAAATATGTATCTATTCTTAGTGTTAATGTAGGTTAATTTGAATAAAAATTAACTTATATACAAGAGATAATTAAAAAAATTAGAAATTTAACCCTAAAATAAAGCACATTTTTTCTTAGAAATTAAATCTTATATGATATTTTTTTTCAAATTATTATCAATAAAAACTATACAAATCATTTATTATTTTCTTTATCTATAAAATTGATTCTTTGATTGTGTTTTTTCATTAAATACTCGATTTATATTCAAACCTTGAAAAAAGTTACGAAAATTTTTAATCGACCCATCTCCAGTTTGAAGGAATCCATAGGATTTTTTTTTGAAAATGAAATCATACTCGATTATAAAATATTTCTCAACCATCCAATGTTTACGAACCTCATGATTTGTCTTTATAAAGTCTGATAATATCACATAAGAGAGTTCATTTACGTTCTTATTTTGCCTTCGGTTTTATCAAGTTTTCTTCAATAAAAGGTATTTATTTTTTGTTATATTTGAACATTCATCATTTACGATTATGATTTAACCTATCATTGTCTACAATTGTGTTTTTGAATTAATATTATTTTACTTAATTTTTTTTAAAAGTGATCTACTTCAACAATCAATCTATAAAAATTTATTACATGTTTTTACTTTTTAAGTTTTTTTATTTTCTTTTTATATGTACTGTCGTATTATTATCATTATGTTTGATAAAAGTTCGTTTGATATGTACAAATTATTTTAATATATCTGAAAGTAATATTGAAAATCATAATTTTATTTCACAGTTGACTTTGACACCTTCTAGCAAAAGAATTTCTTTTAAATTTTAAAGAAAACAATTGATATTATCAGTGTGTTATGCAATGACAACAAAACAAGATCCAATGATAATCGCTATCCAAAATTAGTTTGTTTTAAACATGGATAATGATCAGCAATAATATTTTTGGATTGAACATGTTTGTTACACGGGACTTTAGCCTAGTATATATATATATATAAAACAATCAAATTAGTTTTTTATATTTTTAGTTTTAGGAGAGATGAGTGTGAATCCATAACCATTATATTCATATCATTTCTTAATATAAGTTATCCATGATTGAAAAAACAAAATTTTGATTTACTTTATTCTTTTTGTTATTGTACTACATGATGTACTGCCATGTGTAGTTACCATCTTCTTTCCGTTCTTTTTAAGTTACAAAACCGGCCTTTTTCATTCGGTAACAACCTAAATACACTTCTTTCCTGTTCTTTTTTAACTTACTTTTTAAAATGTAATATTATTTAATATAATTATAAGCGGTAATTATACCCACGCGTTGCAGCGGTGTCATACGCGACATGATAAGGTATAAACTACAATCGTCCCGACTCGTCTCCGATATATATTTTTGTCAAAACGTAGAGCTACCTGAATTTATATAATCAAACAAAAAACATATTATATATGACCTAACTCCTTTAAATAAAATATATGTCAAAAGTTGGCGTCTGAACATAACTTATGACAAAACGTAAACAAACTCGATGTTAAACCAACATGAAGGTAAAAATAAGGACGTAAACCCAAAGCTTTAGAAACTTAAGAGGGTTAAATTGATATTATCTAAAGTGTTTGAGAAAATTTAATGGGTAAAAAGTGTCAACAAATAAACTTGAGGAGCTTTTGGTGAAATTGGTTGGTGTCATTGTAGCACCGATAGTACGGTCGTTACATTTAAACCACTTTTGCTTTGGTATATAGCAGGTGTTTGGGAGTGTTTATTTTTATCAACTTTTAATTTTTTAACTTTTAAAAAATTAAAAATTTATTTTATAGTGTTTGGCAATGTGATTGTTGTGAGTGAATAAATTAATAAGTCACTTCATATTAACTTATTAACTTATTGAAAAAATCAATAAGTCAATAAGTTGGTTTTTTAAAGCATTCCCAAACATGCCCATAATATAATAAACTACTAAAATATTAAGTCAATTATACTTATAGTGTTTCTGGTTTGATGAGAATTATAGTTTCAGTCCAATAGCTTATTTGTCTTATTTGCTACAATAATAATCAAATAGTTTTAGACTTATTTTCAATTTCATACAAGTCATAAACACGATTTCAAAATTTAAGTTAATTTAATTAGTGAGATTTTATAATATTACCATTGTATTTCAATGATTTTATTAGTGACTATTATTTTTTATTCGGTTACAAAGGTAATATTGTAAGTTCAAATTTAATTAACAAAATATTTCCATGTTATTAATGTCTTGAGTGAATTGAAATTAAGTCTGAAAGTATTGGACGGCAAGTGTAATAAATACACTATTGGAATGAAATTGTGAATCAAACCACAATTACTATAATCATTGTTTATTCAAAAATATACATCAAAACTTAAAAAATACACATTTATTTTTCTAATATATAAACATATCCAATAAGTCTTTATAGAAAGACAAGATCAAGATCTTGTAACAAAATAATCCGATGCCCTGATACAAACAATTACTTCATATTTCAATTGAAACCGAGATCTGGATGAATGCATACTTGTCATCATAGCCCACAACACAAAAAGTATTTAGGTTCATCATCAACATCAAGCAACAAAAATAGATTCATCTAAACCTTCAAGAACATGTGCAAAATTACATAATCATAGCCAAAGTAAAGTTGAAGTCATCACACACCCACAACATTAAACAAAATATCCAAACCTCCAAGCTTATGTGCAACTAGGCATAAACAAGCCTTAATAACATCGAAGCAATGTTGAAGTTTAGCACAACATGGACTAATAGATATCTTTGATGAGCTAGCACTGGTTGTCATCGAGTGAAACTTAAAAACAATATTATTCCTCGTCGTTTCTTACTCATAAAACATATTAGGGTTACAAATAACTAAAAGCATAAAAGAAATAGAAAAGTTCTCGATGAAAAAAAGTTTCATCACCATCATTAAGTGAGCCCCCAAAAGTTTAAAGAAGAAGAATCGAGAACACAATGGGCTATTAGAGAGAGAGGAGAGAGAGTGAGGGGGCACCATCTTAGACAATTGTATCTCCGTCATCGCTAGAGACCGTCGTCAGATGACATGACCACGGACAACGATAGGATCCACTTATCTCTTTTGGTTAACTTCATTGATGTGAAAACCCTAGGAGGTTCAAAGAGAAAATAAACACAAAAAAATGAACACAAAAAACACGATGTTAATGGCTAATGACCAGATCTTATGACCACTGACAAGGTTGCCCTCTCTTAACTCTCTCTATATAAAAAACGACCATATAAAAATAAAAAAAGACATGATTGTTAAAAGAGAGAAGGCGGACGTATAGTCTAAATTATTAACTAACTACATGTAAAATATATAATATATTTAGAGTAACCTATAAAATAAAAGAATACCATAAAAACTTTTCATAAAGGTACATTTATGTCTTCTAACAAATAAACAGTTGTAATAAACTTAAAAAAAACACAAGATTCGAGATCTTCTCAAAAAACAATCCCATAACAGAGTAAAGTAGATTACTTCCACGTACTGTTTTAAAGGACCAAGTATGGCAAGATAGCAAAATACAAGGGTGAAGATGCAAATGTAGTCGTACCATCATCGACATACACACGCACTTTCAGTCTCTTAAAAGTACGCTCCTCTTTCTCTTTCTCTCTCACACACTACACCGACGATGCATTCTCTCTCTCTCTACCTCTACCTCTGCCTCTGTCCTCTTCTCCTACAAACCGACGATATACTCACCGCTGTCAAAGATTCCCCCACCGGCCCCCTTTCCCTTCCAAACCCTAAAATCTCACATCTTTTCTTCATCTCAATCAACCCCATCTAGAAATCTCCCAATTTCTCCCACTCAATTTGGTAAAGTTTCCATCTTTTACCAAGATTTTGTGTATGGGCTGTGTGGGTTCCAAGCCCGATGAGTCACCCGCGGTGGCGCTCTGTAGGCAGCGCTGCAGCTTCCTTGATACAGCGATTCACCAGCGCTACGCTCTTGCCGAAGCTCATTTGGCTTACTGTCACTCGTTGAAGAGCGTCGGTGTTTCGTTGCATCGGTTTTTTGATGTTCATTCCGCCGCCGTGCACGGTGGCGATAGCCCTCCGTCGCCGGTGCTTAACCTTCCCCCTCAGAGGAAAGGGGACGGTTCTAAGCCGGCGGCGGTGGTGCTTGATCATTCGCATTCTAATTCTGGTTCGTCGCACCTTCACTTTCACTCCGATTCCGGTGAAGATTCCGGCGACGATGATGGCTCGCTTCATTTGCACCACGTTGGTGGAGAGTCTTCGCCTCCGCATCGACATCAACGGTACGCTGATTTAACGTATAATGATCACCCTGAAAATCCCCCCTTTTATCCTCCCGCCGGTTACCCTATGTCGGAAAATCCCCTTTCCGGTTATCCTCCGTTAAATTATCCCCCTGCTGGATATCCTCCGTTAAGTTATCCCCCCGCCGGCTATCCTCCGGCAGGTTATCCACCGGCGGGATATCCTCCGGCGGGTTATCCACCGGCGGGGTATCCTCCGGCGGACTATCCGCCCGGTCGTTACACAATGAACTTTATGAGGAAGCAACCGACTCCGTCCGTCGTGTACCAGCAACGACCTATGAGTTCGGAGGCTATACATTACGGTGAAGCTTCTTCTTCATCTTCGTATTACAACAACAATTATAATTATCAAAACCCTAATTCGTATTCGTATAACAATAATTACTCTAATTACGGCGAGTATTTCGGGTCTTCTTCTTCTCAACAGCCACCGTACGGTGGTGTGTCATCGCCTCTGGCGTTTTTACAGACGGAAGCATCGTCTTCGAATTCTAAACCACCGCCTCCTCCGCCGCCCCCACCGCCAGCGAGCTCCACGTGGGACTTTTTGAATCCGTTTGAAGCGTTTGAGAGCTATTATCCTCCTTATACGCCGAGTCGTGATTCGAGAGAAGTTAGGGAGGAAGAAGGTATTCCTGAGTTAGAAGATGAAGATTACCTTCAACAAGAAGTTGTCAAAGAAGTGCATACTTTAAAACCGAAGTTCGTTGATGGCGGCGGCGGTAGTGGGGGTGGCAATGGTGGCGGTGGTGGTGGTAATGTGGAGTCAAAGAAAGCAGTAGTTGTTGATGATGAGAGTGAGAAAAGTTCTGTGGTTGATTTGCATTACAGAAGTGGACCGAGTGTACCTGAAGAAGAAGAAGAAGAGCCCGTAGAGTTTGAAGTTCATGTAGTCGATAAAGGAGAAACATCTAGAGGTGAACAACCCAAGTTTCATGATGATTCTGAAGTTGTAAAAGAAATTCATATCCAGTTCGATCGTGCTTCGGAATCTGGGAATGAACTAGCAAAGATTCTTGAAGTTGGCAAAGTTCCACACAACCGAAAACACGCAGCCTATCAAGGTCTGGTTATTACTGTAAATTCAGTTTTTTGTATGCTGATATCTTATGGATTTTACTTAGAATTATCAAAAGTTGCTGACTTTTGTCGTGATATGTATCTATGATACAGTTTCCTCAAAGATGTTGAACGTATTTTCACCATCACTAGCAGCAGCAGCTTCTAAAACTTCTGATCCTGCCAATTTAGATGTCGATGTAGAGTTAAGAACACGATCAAAAAATCTTTCATCTACTTTGCATAAGCTTTATCTATGGGAAAAGAAGTTGTTTGAGGAAGTTAAGGTATGTTAATATTACTCCCATTAATGGTAATATTAAATGTGTTTCTGAAGTACATTGTTTTTTAAGCAACTGTCGATGGTTATGTATGGCGTAGGTTGAGGAGAAGATGAGACTACTCCATGATGAAAAGGACATGAAACTAAAACGTTTAGATGAAAAGGGTGCAGAACCGCATAAAGTTGATGCAACGAGAACTTTAGTTAGAAGTCTTTCAACCAAAATTAGAATCGCAATCCAAGTCGTTGATAAGATCTCTGAACAAATAAACAGATTGAGAGACGAAGAGTTGTGGCCTCAGCTAAACGAATTCATTCAAGGGTAATGTTAAATAGTTGATAAAGTTTCTGTTTGTTACCTAAATTTTAGAATTTAAGATCTGATTTGAAGTCCGCAGGTTAACAAGGATGTGGAGATCAATGCTTGAGTGCCATCGTAGTCAGTGTCGAGCCATTGGAGCCGCAAAACGGTTAGACGCCATTGCTTCTAGCAAACACTTTTCTGATGATAGTCTTGATGCCACATTACAATTAGAACGTGAGCTTTTAAACTGGACTTTTCGGTTCTCATGTTGGTTTGGAGCACAAAAGGGGTTTGTGACATCATTAAACAACTGGCTTTTAAAATGTCTTTTGTATGTACCTGAAGAAACCGCTGATGGACCTGTTCCCTTTTCTCCTAGCCGAATAGGTGCACCAACTGTGTTCATTATATGTAACCAGTGGGCTCAAGCCATAGAGCGGATTTCTGACAAGGAAGTAGTGCAGTCAATGCGGGATTTTGTGAACGTTGTTCTTCAGCTGTGGGAACGAGATAAACAGGAAATGAGACGGAGACTAGTGATTCATAAAAACATGGATAGAAAGGTTAAGGATTTGGAGAGGGATGATCAAAAGATTCATAAAGAATTGCAAGTACTCGATAAAAGACTCGTCCTTTCTTCTGAAAAAGATAATGATCTTTCGGCAGTGTATCAAAGTGAGACTAGTAAAAGCGTTAGCGCTCAGACAAACCTACGGCTTGTTTTTGAGGCAATGGAAAGATTTACAGCTGCATCTTTGAAAACTTGTGAAGAACTATTGCAACGTATAGAAGAAGACAAAATTTCACGAGAGAAAGAGCAAGGGTCATGAAGAACAATGAAAAAAACTAGTGAAACAAAGCGTGAAACCAAAAGGGTCAGTTTATGGTTCGGTGAGTGTCAACCAGACCAGCTTAAGCTCACCTGGTCAATCAAGTGCATCAGGCTCACAATGGCTCATTGGGTGTTTTTGATCTAAATGCCCTTCATAAGGTCACACTTTTGTAAGTGGATGTAATTTTGTTTTTCTTTCTGGTTTAACATAGACATAGTAGATGGTAGGAATGTAGGATAGTGTATCTCCAATTTTTGGGCCGGTTTGTTCCGTTTAGCTTCTCATTTACATTTTGTGGGTCCGTTTTAGAGGACCTGCAAAATGAAAACGAGTTTGGGCTTAAACAGGACTCATAAGTATCATTCATGTAAATAGGCATTTTGTTTCCTGTCCATTCTTTGAGCGGCTTCCTTACGAAATAATTTAATGCCATTCGACACAAGTTAATATTATTCAGTTTACATAAACGGCAATTATCATATCTTACGCAGCTAATCGAGGAAATTAAGTACATTGGCAGAGGGGGGAGGGGTGAAAATGAGATCTTGCAGCCATGGGCTATGTGACTGCGAATCTTGACACCAGCCCATGTCACTTTTTGGTAATCGGAGCTGCGATATCTCCTCCGACCCTATCGGTAGTTTCAGGGTTGGTTCCTTGCAGGCTTTCGTGCAGGATGCCACGTGGCTTAATCTCATTGGTGATGGAGCTAACAAGACAAGATCTTGACTATCAGTAGAGTTTGGTGGTGATGGAGGCTGTTCTTCCATGGCTGCTCTTTGCTCCAACACCTTCATGGAAGTTGCCTTTCTGTATATTTTACACAGCACTATATCCTGCAGATTTTCAATCAATTTCACTTTTATTTATTATATTATTCAATATACTATATATATGTACAACTGTACAAATGAAGTTGTATTTATTTTTAAATTTTGTTAAGAGTCTCTCAACTCCACCAAATGGTGAGTGAGTTAGCTTGTCAAATGAATACTAATTACGTTAGTTGTAATTATGTTACTACCACATGTTACGTGCTAATGATGTTACTACTCAGACTCGTAACTTAGTCAAGTGGCTCGGTTAGTTTTGTTATGTGACCGCATTAGTGGTAACTGCAATTAATTCAGTCCCTTAACAAAGCTAGCTCAACCATGCACCATCTCTAAGAGATCTTACTTGCAAATAAAAATTTTACTTGTTTGAAAGCCATAAACATTTAGCCTTTTAACTCATTGTGTGATTCGTCTCAGCTCAAAATTATTCTGCACAAATATAAGTTGCTACCTTTGACAGCCGACAAGATTCGGGCAATCGGTATTCGCTCATGATCCAGTCGGTTTTTCGCCCTCCGGGTGCCCTTCCCTCATAGAACACTAAAGTCTTCTTCAACCCAAGGTGCCTGTTCGTGTCAGATAAGGAGAATATTTTACGATCCGACCCAGTTGCCTTCCAATATCCATTAGCGGTGGTTCGATTTGGTCTCCCTCCATTGCCATGCTTTTTGTTCCTTGGAACGAAGAAGTACCACTCTCTCTCCCCAATCTTTGACATTTCTATGGTTAAAACAATAAATAAAAAATACCACATCAACACCGTTTACCCAATTTCAAATCAGTTTGATTTGACTTGACTAAAAGAAAATGAATTGAAGGTGGGATAAGCTTCGAGCGAGGAAAAGTTACCCGGTAGAATCCAAGGATCGTAGAGGTATATGTTCAAAAACCCAATGACTTCAAAACACGTATAGCTCCCTAAAATCATCTTTTTGAGGTAAAACTCTAGCAACTCTTCCTCGGTCGGGTGAAACCGAAATCCGGGCAATTCGAGCTCCAACGGGTTCATCTCCATGTAGGAATTTTTTGAACAGGTATAAACATACTAATCGATCTTGATACTTATATACAAGGACATTTTATAAAACAAAAATTGACAGGATTGACTTCAAGTCTTTGTGGAATTTTATAAAGGCACATGAGCTATAATGGAGTGAGGCAATTGGGTGGATTTTTCTCTTCATGGGCCCACATTTAAAAAAAATACAGATAATACTAGTATTATTGCAATTTGAGTAACTATGTCATAAATAATATAATTTTAGTTTTATTATTGTAATTTGAGTAACTGTGTAAATCCCTAACACACTAATGCTATAATATTTTATTTTACTTTGAAAATATTTGTTTTATTTAGTTTCAAAACTTAGCAACACGGTAAGGGGAAGGGTGATTTTATTTTTGAAATATTAAAAAAATATAAAAGAAAGGGTCTTGGATATAATTGGAATTTGGACGAGTCATTTGTGGACCATGAAATTATGTTATAGATCTTTCCCATTGTCTTCTCAACACCACACCATTGACTCATAAGATTGACCTATTATCTATATAAATCTATTTTTCATTAATAATATAAACTATTATTTAGTTTTATAGATGGATGGGAATTTTTGGTTCTGGTTATGGTTATTTTAGTTGCATACATAACAATTTGTTTTATATGCAATCGATTGGGTTTGCGTTAGAAGGAAGCATGAATTTGCAAGTCAAGTCATACATACGACTATGCGATGTGAATGCTCTAAGTTAATTTAACTTAATGAGTTTTTAAGGATCTCAAATGACTAGAAGTCATGGTCAGAATGACATAATTATCTAGTAATCTATTATTTCGAGAAACAAAGTATGTCCTTAATTGATTGTGACTTTGCAAATGGTCACACCACTCTTTTGAAAAGACAATGTTATGAGGAGTTATGGTGCAGAAATATAATCCATTTTCATGCTAATGTCTTCTCTGATTGCAAGACTGAAGAAAAACATACCTTAATAAGGAAAGTAATGTAAGTAGAAAAAAATTACTTAGGAGCACCATTCATTCCCATTTAGAGTTGAAAATTTATAATTAAATGGACATTTTTAGATTATGAAAAACATTATTGGTATCCATCAACTGAAAGGTCACAAACCTTTGAATCGCAACGTTTTGACAACCATTCTCAATAGGTGCATTTATCCGAACAGGTGTGTTTCAAGAAATTAACCTACACAAATCAAATCTTTGTTTCTCTTTTTTGTTTTACCTAAGATTCAGCTCCAAAAATCTATACTTATTTTTGTCATTTTCAAAATACTCCTAACAATTAACTCAGAAAGGGGTTGTTTGACATCATCTGATTCTGAATCAGCTTTTTAATGGTTTAGACTGTTTATTTCGCGAGCAAATGTTTGAATGGTTTAGACATTTGTATTTGAATGGTTAAGCATTATACTAATACTGAATGGTTAAGAGATCTAATTCTAAATGGTTAAGACCTATTATCTGAATTGATTAGAAATTTGTCTTTTAATAGTTAAACGATATATTAGCTCTTAATTATTCAGACATCTTAGAGGCTATTTGGCAATTTCTGAATGATTAAGCGTTGAACCAATAAAATGTTTGAACCATTGAGTGCTGAATCATTAAGAGGTTTGAATTATTAAGAGCTATTATATTGTTTAATTATTCCAAATGCAAATGTCTGATCAATTTAGATAAGAAGTCTTAACCATTCAGCATTTGATCTTTTAACCATTCAACATTAATATAATGATTAACCATTCAAAGGCAAATGTCTAAACCATTCAAACATTTGTTTATGAAACAAGCAATTTGAACCATTAAGTGCTTAACCATTAAGACATCTGAACCATTAAGAGACTGATTAAGAGTCCGTCAAAGAGCACCTTAATGGTTCACCACTTAATGGTTCAGACATATTATTAGTTCAACACTTAGTTATTCAAAAATTGTTAAACAACCTTTAGATCTTTATAAAATAAAAAGTGTTTAAAAGTCTGATATAGATTTATGAAAAGAATTATAACCGGGGACCATATAACCTTTGTTGAGCATAATTTTCTGCTCTATAGTACTATAGCCTTCAGATTTTAAACCCACAGAAATGTGAACTTGTAAAACCAATATTTTTTTCAATAAGTAATTAAGTTGTAATTTGCCCAAATTCAAAAATTCAATATTTGATCACAATTAATTTACTTCATATGTATTGAATTAATTTTTCATGATTATAAACATCAAAATACACTAGTATTTTCGACCCATTTGCATGTTTATTTTGAAGATATTTTTTTCTTAATTTTATTTTAGTAATCCGAAATACCTCACTCAATCCTTTATATAACTAATTAGTTAAAAGTATCACTTTAGGACTACTTGCATTGACCTCGATTCCAACATTATAAGTCACCATCTTGACTCCATATATTCTATTTATTATTCGTCACCCTTTTGTCTTAATAATCACGTCTCTTCCAATACAGTTAAATAATACGTGAGTGTCTAGAATAAATTCTATACACTAGTGGATAAACCTACGTGTTATTACGACTTATGAGTTATGAGCGTGTTGAAACTTGTATAAAACTTATAAAACATCGTTCCAATGAAATTTACATTAGTAGTTAAGATTCAGAAACAATTCACATCAAAACATTAATATGTCGCAACAATGAATTCCAATTTAATACAACATCGGTATTTTAAAACTTGTAAGTATATTTAAAATTATTGATCGATCTTGTCTTAAACTTTAATAAGTATAATGAGTGTTTTTTTTCTGAAAATTTATCGCAATTTCTATCATTTTTATTAACAAAAGTTAAGATTTTCAGTTAGATTTGTGTAAAAATTTCTATCAATAGAAATTAGACAACTTGATTTTTAACTTTTTTGGTACAAGATTTTTTGGTCCTTTCAAATTATTTGGTTTATAGTTTATATTCAAAAAGAGGTTGGAGAAAGTAAAATTTTAATTTTTGATATGAATTTTTAATTTTTTCGTGTTCTTTTGTTTATAAATATAAATATAGAGTGATACTTTGTAACTTTAATTTAAAATAAATTATACTAAAGGTTTCTAAATAACTACTCGGGAGTTTTTAAATAAATAAATCATTCAAATTATCTTTAATTAAATGCACTTAGGTTTTTATTTAAAGTGCTAATAATGAATTTTTATCAACATAAATCTAAACCAAACCAAGTAAAATTAAAATGAAATCAAACCAAACAATTACTAATGATTTTGCTTTGGTTTGGATTTATGATTAAAATTATTGAAGAATTTACAATAAAAACACTTTATGTATTAATCAAAACTTAATTATATATATAGCTCAACTTAAAATAATTATAGCCAAATAAAATATAAAAAGTCACATATCAAAATCAGAGAGTCTCTAATAAGTTTCTAATATAAACCATAACTTAAACTATTTAACATAGTTGAATATTCTTATAACAAAATGTTAATAAAAAAGCTACGGTGTTACTTGCTTATTATCAAGGTGGCAGGTTGTCTTGTGCCAAGTGCTACTTGCTTATTATCGAGTTACAATGGTGACAATTTCGATCCATATAGTTACGAAAGGGTCTATTCAGCTTCTAATAAAAAAATTAACTAACAAGGAAACAAGTCCAACATGTATTTTTTGTTCAAAAGTTTTTATATTACCGGCAAAACTCTAGTTCCTTTATAAAAGTAAAAGTTAAAATAAAATTGAGGAACAAGTGTTTTGGGTCGGCCCGAGCCTCATTGCACAAAACTACATTTTTAAACAAATTTTCTTTTATGTGTTTTTGTTGCAGGATGTTGATAAATTGATGCTTGAAACCTATCCAAGGATGATGACAGTTTGGCATATAACAAAATGGCAAGAATCAAAGATGTAGACGATGCTACCAAACGTTGTGCTAGTACAAATCGAACTGTTAGGAGGCCTTCCTGTTTCAATCCAACATTTACCTTATTCTTCTCCCTTTGCCAATCCGACATTATGTTCATCTCCAGAGGCTCGGCCTCATAGACACCGGGAATCATGTTGAAGCTAGTGATATGGACATACATTGCAGGGAAAGTACCTCTTAACGCTCCATTAAGTTTTTATGTAAAAGATGGTCACAGGGGGCGGTGTCAAAGGGGTTCGCTGACCTTGGTGGGCGGAATCCTTTGGATTTTTTTTTAATAAAGTTGTATTAAAAAATAACATATGTTTGGCTCTTGTATACCATAACGAAGAGAGCCTTATGATAATAACGTGTACATCTACGTGTTTTTTAACATCCATGTTTTCTTGTTATTGTGAAGAGGATCTGATAGATTTTAACATGATTATATTATATTATTATGTAGGTAAGTTTAATTTTGATACGATTATGTCAATCATTGTTTAGTTGTGTTCATGTGTTCCAATTTGTATGCATACAGAGCATCTAAACTGATATTATATATCGAGAAGCAGAGGAATCTTTCTTGGTTGTTGGTTGTTATTAGCAGGAACATATACTTTGCTTCATCATGGCTTAAGAGTTACTTTAAATTAATGAATTCCACCAATTTTGTTCCAATTACATAACTTAATTTAATCAATTACAAATAAAAGACTACGAGTTTATATTTATTATTTAATTTCATTTACTTGTTTCAATATAATTATAAAAGAATGTTATCTTCTTAGTTATTTTTAAAACATGAGAGATTATATATACATGATTGTATGTAAATGAAAGTGTATATTTTAAATACAAATTATAATTTTTTTATAAAATTAACTAATATGATGATCCGCTGTTCAAAAAAAAAAAAAAACTAATATGGTGATTCTTGTTACATAAGGGAATTTCTAATATCTAGAAATGTTGTTTTAAGACCAATAGTCTTGTATGTTTTAAGTGAATTTATAAATAATCAATGTAATATTTAAAGTGAAAAAAAAAACTAATCAAGAAATATTATCTATTGATTTGTAACGCGTGAACAATAACCATTCATGACTTGATGATTATTAATATATTATTACAAGCGTAAATCAAGAAGTTTGTAGCTGTTCTATTAGCCCGCACTTGTTTCTCTGTTATATACGTTATATACGTTACAATGATTTTTTTATTTTGTTGTTGTTATTGTTTTTATTGTTTCTTTAGATGCATACGATAACCGTGTCAAAAGATGAAATCCTCAGTTACTTTTCATTAATCAATGGAATGACAAACTTAGTGAACAGTGCTAATCTATTTATGCTTTAGCAAACGGTACCACTTTTGTGTAATTATGTTGTAAACAAATATATAATTTTATGTAGCATTATGCGGGGAAATTCATAGTTAATACACTAAGTAGTCAAACACCCTAAGGACTTATACCTGTGGTATAACACCTAACAAGGCATATAGGTGATGCCTTAACTTCTATGATGCTATGGTATAATTCATGTTTGGCGGCTAGGCTATACGATGTGTATAGCTCTATACGTTGCGTATAAGTAAGTTTTTTAGATCTTACGTTGGAGTTTCACCGTCAATTTCTTATTTCTTATTTTCCGTTGAACATTGTATGCATCTCTAGTGACAAATACTCTATTGGGGTTCTGTTTTTTTTAATGGCAGACAATATATTACGTGGATTCAAGTTTTGTTGTGTTAGTTGTTCCAACGAATTGTGTTCATTCTAAGAAAACTTCCTTTGTGCCCCTTCACATGTAGAGTGGGATTGTAGTTATAATCATCATTCCTCACTTCTGACTTCTAAACACGACACTATTTTGCACATATCCCTACCAATTTTTAAAGGACAACATCTTTTTGTTTGCTCCCAGACCGTCTAACGGTGGCTATACTCTTGTGTTCGGCGTCACGATCATATATAAGTCATACCTTTAAGACTTGCCCTCTATTTTCTTCGATCGTCGAGTAACTAATATGACTCCAAGATTGTTATAGGTAAAAAGATTCACTAACAAATACGAACTCATAATGGCTTTGTTGCATATAAGAAGATTCATCGCCCGCAACATACTCCTGAAACAACAATTTATATTTAATAACAAGAATGAAAAATAAGTGAAGAAATTGTTTTTGTTTGATTCACTAGAAGCAATGTTGTGAGAAAAGATTGAGCATCATACTCCTCTATATTTTCTGTCACGTATGAAATGTTAGGATATTCACTATAGTATTCGCCAAATAAATAGAAAATAGTTAATGTCTCAAACGAACATCGCTAACAAGCAATTGAATTTAAAAGAAACTGAACATATATACTTTGAGAAAATAAAATTAAGAAAAATCAAGCTATTTACGATCGTTGATCGATTGTTCGTTACTTCATTGTATACATTAATTTTTTAGGGAATCTAACTTGGCCTCAAATAATTCAAACGAAAACTCCCCTTTTAAGATCAAATTTATAAGTGTCTTATAACACTATACGCACGCATATGATCCTACTTATAGGCGATATGTGTCGTACGGATGATGCCTATACATGACATATAACACCATATGTGTCGTATAAACGTCACCTATATGCAGATACGCTATTATACGCCACACATAATCTTGGCGAATGGCTGATGTGACGACCAACAGTTTGTCTTAAAAAAATCTATATACGACGTATGGTCCTAAACACAAGCGTATAAGGTTGCTTGAATAACCGGATGTATTGAAAATAAAAAAGCTATACGCCAATGATACATATACATAGCGTATAAAAATGTATCTATCATCTAGTTGGGTGTCATTGTATGATAGATAAAAAGGTAGTTGAAATACAAAATTCTAAAATCATACAACTAAAAAAAGGTCTGGATAAAATACAACATACCATAGTCCATAGATCAATAATCTTCCTAATTGCAATCATTTCCACCACTTTGTTTATTATTAAGAAACCTTCCTTTGCGTTTCATTTCTTCATCCAGCAAAAATGGCAGACTGGTCTCAACTTCCAAGAGAACTTCTTGATGTCATCTCCAAACACCTCATCTCCGACACCGATCTTCTCCGATTCCGATCAGTATGCACCTCCTGGCGATCCTCCGTACACCCTTTCTCCTCCCGTTTTCCGATCTTACCCAACGCCGGAATCTCCGACACCACCTGGGGCTTCTACCTCTCCAAACGCACCATCTTTCGCCTCGGGTTACCTGATCAACAAAACCTACTTCCATGGCTCATTAAGGTCGAAAGAGACAACCCTCAGAAAACCCATTTGATGAACCCCTTAACCGGATCCGAATTCATCCCCCTTTTGCCCAATTTCCCAAGATCCCTCGATTTGTTGAATTTTAGGGTTACGGAATTAGGCCAAGAATACGCGTTGCAGTACATTAGCTATCGCCCTAATGCGAATTCGATTGGGGATTCCGTTACCCTTTACATGGAAAAGGTTGCGTTTTGCAGCTCCGGCGTTGATGGGTTCGTGTTGTTGACGATTCACGTTTCTGGGAAATTGGCGTTGTTGAGGAACGGTGAGAGGAAATGGAACATAATCAACGATCTGCCGTCGCCGTACGACGATGTTATATTCTTCAACGGGGAGTTCTACGCCGTCGATAGCACCGGGAGGACTGTGATCGTCGATTCGGAGACGTCGTCGTTGAGAGTCGTTGCGGGTTCTGTGTTCGGTGGAGATAAGAAGTTTCTGGTGGAATCAATGGGGGAGTTGTTGATGGTTGATAAGTATTTGAGCGTTGGACCGGAGAATGATCTGGATTATGATGATGAGAATTACGAGTTCTACGAGGATTTCGATTGTTTCATGAGTGAAAGGACTGTGAAACTTGAGGTTTATAAGCTGGATAAAGAAGAACAGAAGTGGGTTGAGGTGAAAGATTTAGGTGATAGGATGCTGTTTCTTGGGGACAATTGTGGGTTTTCGGCTTCTGCGTCGGATTTCCCTGGTTGCAAAGGGAATTGTGTGCTGTTTACAGGGCAGAATAGGGAAGATGATGGGTTGATCAAGAGTAAAGGTGTGGGTGTGTTTGATTTGGAGAGTGGTACCATTGGGCCTATTCCTAGTAACTCTGGTTATTCGCAGTTGTTTTGGCCGCCTCCTCAGTGGCTGCATTTGAATCCGTTGGTTTTGGAAGTAAGTCTTCTTTCTGATCATATGTTTATTTTTTGAACTTTCTTTGTAGTTGTTTCGTTTTGTTAGAACTAGATGGATCGCCTAGTTGGTCACCCTGAAATCGACTGAACGAGTTGTGAACTTTGTTGGTTTTAGCTTTTAGATCAACTTGTGTAGTGTATGTTATGATTTCTATGTGAACTTTGCCCTTGATCTTTCATGAATGGCCATAAGTTGAGTAAGAGGGTGTTTGGACTTGTGGTTTTAAGGTTATTAATGCAATATGAAGAATTGGAATTAGTTGGTAAGATAAATAAGTGTAGGTGATGTTATATTTCAGGGTGTCAATCATGTGGGGCTAGCTGCTAGCAGGTTGACTTGTTGAAACCGAACACAACCCATATGTTCATTCGTGTCAAAGACATTAACCTTAACCCTAACATGGACACACTTAAAAGTGTGTAGCACGAATGCGACTTGTTTAACCCATTCATCTAAATAAGTCAAACGGGCTGGCAGGTTGTGATCAAGTTATAAACATGCTAAATGGGTTGATGTGTTGTAATAAATGGGTTAAACTGGTAACCTGTTTAATTAAATGGATTATATATCAATTTAAATATGACCCGTCAATTAAACAGGTTAACTGTGACAACCAAAACCTGATAATTATCATGTCATGTAAAAAATTGCCACCCCTACTTCAAATCTTATTATTTTAGAAAAGCTATAACCAAGGATTAATTGCATAAAAAAGTATAATACTTTCACCTTTCTGTTATTGTATACAACATACTTGTTTTTCTCCTATAACATCATCAACTCCCTCTAGTTCTAAATAAGATTATGAAAACTAAGAATTCCAACGTTGATTTGTAAAAATGTGTGTCAAATCTCTTATTTGACTTTCAAATTTAGGGATTCAGTTTTTATTTCTTCTACTAACAATATTTGTTACTGATATGAACTTGCAGGATCGACTGGATAACCTTAACATCTAATCAGATTCAGACAAGAAGACGCACAATTACACCAGTCGAAACATTAAAAAAGTGTACATATCTTCTGTGTGGCTTGTGATCTTGTGCTACTTGTTGCATAAACCTGCAGATCTAAATCTCGTTTTATGAAAGTAATTCTCATGATTGGCTTTTTTTTCATTTGTTCAATAATTCATTTTCATTTGGTTGTATGTTGATGCTAGTTAATAATGGTTATATATACTTTACATTCCTTTCAGCTGTTTGTTTTTGAGATATCAAGAAAATCTCAAAGGTTGTCGGCTTAGTGTGATTCGGTTTGGTTTGTCATTTTAGATGTTGACCCAAACCGACCCGAACTAAATTTTAGTTTATTCCTGTCAATAATGTTTGGTTTTGTTTTTATAGTTTGCGTTCATAATTCATGGACTCTGCATCAAAATTTTGTTTTGCTGAAATAGTTTAATGAAACTTTTAACAGAAATTTGTGTAAATGGATAACAAGAACATATTTAACAACAGTTTTTGAGGTTAACATGAATTTGAGTTTGATTTGAGAAACATCCAAAATTTTGAAATAATTATTATAACCATATTCTATGAATCATGCGCCATTAGGATTCTTGAACCTGTTTAAAAACGTAAAATATAATGGACTGCTTAGATCGAGTAAAAAATATTGAAGAATTTGTGCTCTTACAAACAGTTTAGGTTTTTGAGCAATGTTCTTGGCTTCATGACTCACAAGCCTCTCGACTCTTTTTTTTTTTACCACACGGCTAGGTTTCCCCCGAATGTGTTGCGTGGGGAATTCTGCCACGAACCTAGGTATCAAAGGTGTACACGAAAACACATCGTAACGGTTGTCATTACAACGTAAAACTCTAAGACATCAAGAAAGGTACATAAGTCACGTTGTAATGGTGTTTACTACGCCGTAAAACTTTAACACATATTGCGTAGAAAAATGACATATTAAAATTTTAAGCAAAGATTAAAAAGACGAAATAAAACAACGAAATGCAAAATAAAAACTTATGGTATAGCCTATAAAGGAATAACAACAGGCGTATCTAGTACCCACTAACTATTATAACTTGCTAATTAACTAAAACAAATAATGAACCAAGGAACATCGGTGGATCAGAGCATAAGAATAAACTTTAGCACCAAACTATAGATAATGTATGATTTTAACCTATTTAGAGTAATTTGATTTTTCTTCAATAAGTATTGTTCATAAACTTAAAAAAAATGTAACTACTTTGTGGTTGTGTTTCAAGTCTAGTTATTATCAAGAAGTAAACAATGGAGCTGAATGAGGAGAACGCAAGAGATTTAGTAGATTTTCTAGGATTGATATTGTAAACCGTAACTAAGTGAATTCTGCCTATTATATAGCCTATAAAGAAAGACGAGTTGTTACTAAATTGTTTTTTAAAGGATATCCTGATGGTGAAGTGTCTTTTTTTTATTCATAAAGTGGGGAGTTTAAATTCTACAAAGCGTAGATATAAGTGTTTAATATAACTATACGAGTAAATTCAAAAGTAAAAAGTAAATTAGTGGCGGACGGTGGGTTTTATGGATTTAGGGAACTACATGGGCACGGTTGGGGAGGTTATGCATGGGTTATGTTTTTTTAGAATGACAACTCATACATCTATGTAAAATATTTTTTAATTTTACATTATAACTGGTTTACATCAACATCTCATAGTCACAACCCGAACCTTAACTTCAAGTAAATGATTATCACTCTAACTCCACATGATTTTGCTATTCCCCTCCTATGCATGGGCTACATCAGGTGGCATTTATTTAATTAACAATGGGGTAAACGATGATGCTTTTAATATAACCAAGTTTTATCAAATTAAAAACCGAAATTTTAGGATTTTTCAAAATAACTTCTAATAAAAAAAAACCAACATATATTATATATATTTGATTAAACGTGTTGTGGAAAAATATTTTATATATCTAAAATTAATTTTTTTAAACGTGTAAATACGTAATTAAAATTCTTTACATCTATATATTTAACTTTTTGTGAAGTATGATATTCACATCAAAATTTTCCTTTTTATTCAATGAAAATATAGGTAATTTATTAAATACATGATACCTAAAATTGATACATTTTTGGAAAGAAGGTATTCAAACTTGAGAAATTATTACTCATTAAGTAATAATAATAATTATTATTGTTCCACCAAAGTCATTCACATTTTATTCTCCAGTTACAAATTACCTGCATATTAATATTGTTTACTGTTATGAAATATTTATAAATTTTATAACAAAATTAGCTGAATGGGACAAATATTGAGCTTGATTATCATTTATAATTATTGTTTGAAGTTTAACACAAAGTAAGAGACTATTGTAAAGAAAATTATCATAAATAATAACAATCATTGTTGAGTTCAAGTCATTTAATTAAACATTCAGAAAAATACCTACAATATTAACACTTGAGTTTAGTTTTAAAAATATATATAAATATCTTCTATTATATATAATACTAATTACTAAATTTTTTGTGCATTATGAGTTGTAACCTAGGCTTATTAGGTAGTATGCATTTTTATTTTATTTTTTTGTTATTATCTAATAATTATATATTTTTTATAATTTAACCTCTATATTTTCACTTTCAACTTTGGTTCCCTATAATTTTTATCCTTTACAATTTTTTTGTTTTACGTATCGGTTTAAATTTTTACGAGTTAACATGCCGCAACGCTCGGTTCTTAGATTGACTTAGTTATTGTTTTTAATGTTTTATGTTTCATGCACAGATTCAACGTTTTTATGACGAATTTATGTTCGCTTTTATTTTTATGATTTTTATTTCTTTTATAATACGAGTTTTTTTATGTTGGTGGTCGCTGTTGTTGGTTTGAAACTGATGCCACTTGATACGGTGTTACGCCCCCTGCCGTAACACGTGGGGCTTAATACTAGTTATAATAAAAAAGTAATTAAAGTAGACAACTAATCATTTTTTTTTGCTTCTCTCTCACCTATAAAATAATTACATTAATTACTAGTAATGTTATTTAATGCTTTTTTGGCTTACAAACAATTTATTTTAATTAATTAAGAAATAGATCTATTTATTAATCTTGATTTTTAAAAATAATTTTTTATAAAATAAAAACTTTTCTATACATCAAACTTTTCTAAACACAACATAGTTTAAAATTGTTGCTTTTAAAAAGTAATTTTTTTATAAACCAAAAACTATTATAATGGGAGTTATTATAAAAAAATTTTAAAAATAACATTTTTTAAAACAAAATGTTTGTTTTGAAACAAAATGATTTTTTCAACAAAATAAAAGTTTACAGATTAATATCATTGGTTTATTATTTATAGTTTTTTTACTCGTATGTAATTCAATCTTATATTATCTTAAAGTATCGTTTTGTAATTAATAAAATTTTATTTTATTTAATATTTATAATTTCAACTCGTGTAATATAAAAGTTAATTTATTATAAATTCGCTTAAAGTGTAGTTGATGGATTTTCAATTTTTTCATATATATTTTGATACGAAATCATATTAAGAATTTACTACAAAACCCATATGATATAGTATACATTATTATATATACATTATCATAAAAGATTTCATGTTTTTGTAATGCTTTGGAGTTTTGTTGGAAGGGGAAGAAGATCTTCCAAAAATTAACATTTAGAGTTTTAAGAAACAAAATTACTGTTGCGAATAATAATAATATTATTATCTCCGATCAATCGGAAATTGATTCTCCGATGAACGATCATTTGATCGGTTGCATGACGTGAAGAGAATTCAATCGATGGATTTTTCTTCATCGAGATCTCCTCGTTCCAACAAGCACACACGGAAGAACTCCGGCGGCACCGTTGACGACTCTCACCGGCCGATCACCTCCGATCACGACGCCTCGACTTCTCACTCCGTCGACCACCGCGAGTTCATCGTCAAGATCAACGGCGAAGATAGGGACAACGAAAGAAACAATGCGACCAGATTTCGACGTGATATTATGAGTCACGACAACGCCCAACGCCGCAGCGGTGGCATGGATGATCCGCCTTCGAGGCTCATCGGAGAGTTTTTGAACAAGCAGAAGGACGCCGGAGGTGAGATGACGTTGGATATGGATTTGGAGATGGAAGAGCTTCGTCACGGAAGTAATTCCGGCAATGCTGCGAATCAGAAATCTCCAGAAAGTCCGGTTAAAGGTACGATCAACAGCGGAAGCGTTAATCCGAATGTTAGGGTTCCGAACTCGAGAGATTTGAAAGTTTCGTTTCAACAGCCTCATCAATCGTCTAAAGTAGTCGATATTGTGCCGGAGAACGAACATCACGATACAGAATCGTCAGATGAGGATGAATTAGATGACATTCGATTACCGGAACAACATCAAATCAGACGGAAATCGAGTAATCTGAACAATCTAAGCCGTGCGTGCGATGACAAAGGCGGATGTGAGGTTTTGAAATGCACGTCGTTTCAACGGAGAGCCACTATCATGCGAACCAAAACTCATCAATCCAGATTGTTTGATCCACCGGAGGTTGAAGTTGAGGTTCCATTATCAGGTCCAGCTGGTAAGTCAGGGCAGTACAAATCAGGTGTGTTATTAGCACGATCGGGGATACAGACAAGAGGTGAAATTGAGGAAGAAGATGATTCATTGTATGAGGAAGATAATCCAGATGATTTCAAACGGGCGAAACTCGATGCATTGACGCTGATCCAATGGATTAGCCTCATTTCGATTTTGTCAGCTTTGATTTGCACTCTTTTGATCAAAAACTGGAAGCAAAAGGTAGTTAGGGGACTGCACATTTGGGAATGGGAGGTTTTAGTGCTGGTTTTGATATGTGGTAGATTGGTTTCAGGTTGGGGTATAAGGTTTATCGTCTTCTTTATCGAGAGAAACTTCCTTCTGCGCAAACGAGTTCTGTATTTCGTATATGGGATCAGGAAGCCGGTGCAGAACTGTATTTGGTTAGGTTTGGTTCTAATTGCTTGGCATTACATGTTTGATGAGAAAGTTGAGGGTCATAACAGGTTCCTCAGGGTCTTGAACAAATTGATGGTGTGTATGCTTGTGGCTACTTCACTGTGGCTTGTTAAAACCCTGATGGTTAAAGTACTCGCGTCGTCGTTTCATGTCAAGAAGTTCTTTGATCGGATTCAAGAAGCTTTGTTCAACCAGTATGTGATTGAAACCCTCTCGGGTCCACCATTGGTTGAGATCCAGAATCACATAATAGAAGAAGAGAAAACAATGGCAGAAATTAACAGACTGCAGAATGCAGGTGCTAACATGCCTCCAGAACTTGGGGAAAATGTGTTTCCGACAAAGAGCGGGAGGGTGATCGGGAGTGGAAGGTTACAGAAGCCTGCTCCTGCCATCAAGATTGATGAGAAGGAGCAGGGGATATCAATTGATCATTTGCATCGGCTTAACCCCAAAAATGTATCTGCTTGGAACATGAAAAGATTGATGAGAATCGTTCGTCTAGGGACATTGAGCACGCTAGATGAGCAGTTGCATGACATGAGTACACAAGAAGACGAGTCGGTGACACAAATCAGAAGCGAAATTGAAGCCAAACGAGCAGCACGAAAGATTTTCATGAATGTGGCCAAGGCTGGCTCCAAGTATGATTTTATATCTATTTCAAAACACATTTACTCATGATTTTATGATCATATCACATGATTGAGATTCTAGAATTGGAAGTTGGATGTTTGTAGGTTCATCTATCTTAACGACCTAATGCGGTTCTTGAGAGAAGATCAGGCTGTTAAAACCATGTCTCTTTTGGTAGGATCACCTGGAGATGAAAAAGTTAGCAAGGCAGCTTTGAAAGCATGGGTGGTAAGATTTTAAATCAGAAAATCTCAAAATCCATGATTGATTAATTGATTGTTTGCTCACAACTAGTGAACTATATGTTGCATTTTGATAACAATCTTCAGGTTAATGCATTCAGAGAACGAAAAGCACTCGCCTTGACTCTAAACGATACAAAAACAGCAGTCAACAAACTTCACCAAATGGTGAATGTGTTGGTTGGCATCATTATTGTAGTTATTTGCCTCTTGATACTGAACATAGCAACAAGCAAATTTCTAGTTTTTATTAGCTCCCAGATCGTTGTGGTGGCTTTTATTTTCGGCAATACCTGCAAGACCATATTCGAGGCCATCATCTTCTTGTTTGTCATGCACCCTTTTGACGTGGGTGATCGCTGTGAGATTGATGGTGTTCAGGTACTAAAAACAGTTTGAAAACTTCTGCATCAAATCCATAGCTTATTTTCTGAATATTTAATTGTTTGCAGATGATAGTAGAAGAGATGAATATCTTAACAACTGTGTTCTTGAAATGGGACAACGAGAAGGTTTATTTTCCAAACAGTACTCTCTCAACCCGAGCCATCAGTAACCATTACCGGAGTCCTGACATGTGGGATTCGATTGATTTCTTCGTCCATATCACCACTCCTGCTGAAACTTTAGCTGTCATGAAACAAAGAATAATCAGGTAAGAAACCTGTCTTCTGTATAATTCTTGAAACAAATATCAAGACACACAGCGAATGCAAATAAACATAGAAAATGATGTTGTAAGACATTTTAAAATATATTATATTATGATAAAATTGTTTTGAGTGTAACTTGATTCGGATTTTTGACAGCTTCATCGAAGGCAAGAAGGATCATTATTATCCAAACGGTATAACTGTGGTTTCACTGACATTGTGGGAGATGAACACGATCAAGATGCACATTTGGTGGAGACATAAAATAAACTTTCAAGACATGGGAGAGAGGTACATACGAAAAGGTGCAGTGATCGATGAAATGATCCGAATCTTTAAAGAACATGATGTCGAATATAGATTGTACCCGGTTGATATCAATATCAAAAACATGCCTTCACCTGTTAACTCTAGTCGGCTTCCTCCGACATGGTGAGCTCGAGCACATAACTAGGTATGAAATGGGAATGGTACAACTTTGATTGCATGGTGTACAAGCCTACGATGCGAGTTCGAACGTAGAATCTAAGCATTGGGAAATTCAGGATGTGATTGTGCACAAAATTTGCATGGAGTAGTGTTGAAGGCGATATAGATTTAAGTTTGGAGTTATAGACAGAACACAATGATCTTAGAATTACATATTCTGATAATGGTGGGAATTTGGAATAAGGTTTTTGGTATGATATGGCTTTGTTTTCCTTATATTTTTGTAGTAAATTTTATTTTTATAAAAATTAGTATATATTGAAAAATTATTTATTAATAATATAAAGATAATAGTAAGTGTTATGTAAATAAATTTGTTAGTATTTATGATAGGCTTCTGTCAATACGAAGTAGATTGCTACTAATGATTGGTCGTCAAAATAAACACCAATTTGTACTGATCGTTTAGTCACTACTTAGTTTGATTTTAGTTTGGTGTTTACTTTTACAAAACTCTATTTGGTAAAAACTTAGGAACACAAATTAAATGTATTCTGCTATGAGTTTAGCAACTTTTACTCATCGTTAACATTTAGCCTATATATTATAAAACCAAGGAAACCAAAAAAATAAATAAAAACCCTAAAATTCAGTGATACACATGATCATGATACAATATGGAATATAAAGTTCATCACAACTAAGTAGTTTCCGTCTTAAGGGACATCCAGCTTGTAAAGTACTATGCTTTCCAAGATTGTGTGTTTAAATCTTGTAAAATGTAAGTTTAGTGATTTTAATAGTAGAGTAGACATAAAAGTAGAGAGTGTGTGTTCGCCGGTAAAAATAATAATAAGTTCCATTAAGAATACAAAATTCCATCTATCATACATCAAACATTCTAACAATTACAAAAATGCTATTAACATGATTGTAGCACATGTTAATCAAACATAGTAACAAGAACAATGGAAAATAGTTTTCCTGAACAAAAGTCTTAAAGAGGGTGTTCAGTTTGGGATTGCTTATTAATTTCTAAGTTTTTTATTTTTATTTTTTTTTGTCAAAAGTCATTATTAACTTATGATTTATTTAAATTACTTTTGAAAAAAATGTTTGGAATAATTTTTGTGGTTAAAATAGCTTATAAGTTAAAAAAGAGAACAAGAAATCAGGTTTTTGTGACTTTTACAAATTAATTTTTAACTTATACCATAAAGCTAAAACAAAAAGTTTTTAGCTCAAGCCAAACAACTTATTAACTTATTTGCTTGATAAAAAAACCAAAACCAATAAGTTAATAAGTTATTTGTAATGGAAAACCAAACATGCTCTTAATCTGCATTAACAATCAAAAGTGAAAGATTATCATAATGATTTAGGAATATCATTAAAAACAGTCTATGGCCCTAGTCTTCCACATTAAAAATATAAAGAACTCTACCAAAATGATAATATATGGTTAAACATTTTTTTCCTAAAATGATCATGATTTTTCAGTTTACATGTTTTCTGATCATGGATGATTCAGTCAGTCCCAACCGTCCATTTAGCTTATTTTCAGCCTACAGGCTAATGTTTAAGTTGGCGCAAAAAGCACAGACAGATATGAAATGCTACACGTGGTTGCCCAAAATACGTCACGTGTAGGGACGAGCAAAAACCGGACCGTCTGAACAAACCGAAAACCGAGATAACCGAAAACCGAATTAACCAAAAGTCGGTTTTGGTTTTGTGCCCTTGGTTAACCGAATTAACCGAAACCAAACCGAACCATTCATATATTCATGTATTTTTAGCTTTTATACCTCCATTTTATGTATCTTTAAGGTTATTTGGTGATAAACTATTATAATGAAAAAGATTATAAATGAAGAATAAGGTATAGACATATGACACATAAGGTTTTTATACATATCTAATACTTAAAGTGTTTAAAAACTTATAACCATTATATGTAATGATGTTGTTTCTATCCCACATTGCAAAGCTTGGACTACCACGTTGATTGGCTCACTATGCTAGTTGTTAATATACTCAAAGTTTGGTTTTTGGTTATTAACCGAAATAACCGAAAACCGACATAGTAACCGAATTAACCGAACAGAACTTCGGTTTTCGATCATCATTTTTTTCTAGGCTTAGCCAAACTTGTATGTAAGAAATATCAATGTTATATTTCAGACCACGATCTTTCATTTTTATGTTTTCCACAATATATACGTTCACTATCTTTAAGTTCACTATCTTTAAGTGTGTGTACAAATTCATGACCAATAACCTTTTTGTTTGCTTGACATATATAAGGATAACTCTAAGTCCTTAAACAAATGTGTTGGTCATGAAAGTACCTAACATGAAACATACTAGAATCACTATAACTATAAGCTCGGATGCATCACTCTCAATTGATAGCTTTACACGATGTTTCATACCGATTGTTTTTAGAAGCATCAATTTTGCATTCAAACTTTTCAATCATACATATTTTCTCCAGTTCCAACTTTAAAACTTCCTTATATTTAAAACAAATACTTTTTAATAATTTTGATTGTTTTCCAGTGCTTTTGATTTTGGTGGGTGAAATAATAGGCATTGCATGAGGAATATCTTTTTGAACGGACTCTGGCATCGAATAAATATTACTACCAAAACCTTTACGTTGATATAAAGCTTTATTAGGTGTTGGCTCAAATACAGACTCCTGATAAAATATTTCATCTGCCGGAATAATTTAAAAGAAAACCATTCACAATTACATCTAGAAATAGATATCTAACAGACACAACCACCAGAAAAATGTATGTTACTAGCGAATCATCTCCTCTACGAGGGCTATTTAATCCAGAAGTTACTGAATTTTTCATCGAAACTAAAAGGTAGAAGACATCATCAAGTGTGGCCGTAGCTAAACAGCCTAAACATGAGCTACCGAAATTATTTTTGATGCGGTTGAAAAAAACCAACTGTACATCAATGGGTGACTAGGTTAGACCACTTGTCAACACATGGGTGTTTGATGACATAAAAGTTTTAGTTTCAGATTAGGAAGCCGGGTGTGTTAAACCTCTCTTATAGTTCAATTCATCTGTGTGATGATGCCATTTCAAAAAGCTCATAAACCAGCCACAAAATTATCAAGTCTGGTTGTAGCTAAACTTGAGCATGTATAATAAGAGCTCGTGTATCGTGAAGACTTGTTGAACTATCAAGCCAAGCTCAAGCTTAGCCAAATAATCTTCGAGCCAAACTCAAGCTTAGCCGAGAATCCTCAAGCCAAGCTTGTGCTTTGACTCTCTTACAAACCTCTGACCTACCTTTGACGCCAAGACAAACATGTATGTCTCGATGTTGCTGCAACTCTCAAAATATGATCGGTTTGGGTTCAAGAAAATACAAAATGATTCCCATATACATGGGATTCACAAGGATCAGTTTCTATTTCATTCTCATATAAAATTGATATCGAATAAATACAAATTGAACTGGCAAAATAATTAAACAAACTCATGGGGAAGAAAAACAAACAAAACAACTACACGCAAAAGAATATTCAGGTGAAGAACCAAAACTGATGCATGCGCGAGTATTTATTCTAAAAACTTCTCGAGGGGTCAAAAATGTCATGGCAAGAAACGAGATCACAATAATTAAATTTTCCCCCCCTGATAATATATTATACGGCCTAAACGAAACAACAATCTTTATAGGTGTAATCATTTTTTAAATCAAATCTGATAAAACAGATTTACTTATCATGTCTCATAGCAACCATCAAATCAGCGTCGCCACAAACGCCCTTGTTGCTTCTGCTCCTGCATTTTCCTGAATCATCACGTGTATTTTAAGAAAGCATTGGTGGAAAATCACGAGGAAGGATGTACTTTATATAAAAAATATTACCAATTTATTTCACCACAAGAAAATGTTTTCAATAAAATTTATAGTGTAGACAGGAATGCTGAACGAAGGTGCATACTTCAGATTTATTTGAATATCAAATACTACAAATTATTAGAAGAAAAAATGAACTATATCTTAAATAAAAAATAGAAAAAAAAGGAACAAGTAAAACATCGATTTTGAGTTTGCCAGAGAGAGTGGATTAGAGTTTTTTAAAATAGGTAGCGAGTGGATTAGAGAACTTGTAAGTTATAAGGCGATTAAAAACTGCTAGAATTTACCTCTGATGTTCTTTAGAACGTTCAATGAACTCTTTGGCTATATCACGTCCTTGATATGAAGCTAGTACAGGTCGAATATCAGCAGGCCTATGACGCGCAACATCTGCAATAGAAGGTGGAATCAAATTCAGTTATCATAGATACGTCACCTTGTTAGCAAAATCCAGTGCTTACATTCGAGGAATGGTATTAGATCCAGAAGCGCTGTGTCATCAGCTTCACATTTCCATGGTTTTATTGGTACACAGTTCTCTGGCTGAAGGCAACTCTCAAGAGCATTACCACTCACATACAAAACCCTTGCAGGATCTCTGTTAAGCTTTGACAAATCCTACAAGAAGAAACAACATTTCAAACAATCATACATTTTATGTGAAATAAATGTGGTGATCATGAAAATCTGAAACATTTTTCTTCTAGAAAACAAAATCATGTTAAAATTACCTATTTTTTGTTGTTTTCTCGTTGAAGTCTACTTTAGATCTTTGAAAAGTAGTTATATCTAATTTACTTAACTATGTGTCAAGTTAGACATTGCAACTGTTGTACGATTGAGAAATTAACTACTTTTAAGAAAGCATCAATTCATACTAGCTTTTTAATGGTTAAGGATCAATAATACATTTAGTTCATAACATGTCTTTAGGACTGTTTGGCAACTTTTGAATGATTAAGTGTTAAACCAATAAGAGGCTTGAACCATTAAGAGGTCTGAACCATTAAGAGCTAGTATATCGTTTAACTATTCAAATGAAATGTTTGACCAATTCAGATAAGAGGTCTTAACCATTCAGCATTAGACCTCTTAACCATTCAGCACTAGTTTAATGCTTAACCATTCAGAGGCAAATGTCTAAACCATTCAGACATCTGCTTGCAAAACAAACAATCTGAACCATTAAATGTGGAACCATTCAGATATCTGAACCATTAAGAGGTTGATTAAGAGGTTGCCAAACAGCCCCTTTATACTTTAATGGAACACCGCCCCTACATTTCACTTAACGTCCACCTTGGTTTTAAAATGCGCGCATAACGCGTGATGCGCCGATGCAAGCGCATCGCAACATCTTATGCGTTGTGTTTCCATGATGCGCCGATGCACCCCTGATGCGCTGATGCACAAGATGTGCCTTGATGCATGCATTATGAACTGGTATGTTTTTTCTTCAATTTTGGACCTGGGTCGAATCTTTTCAACATGAGTATGGGTGTAACCTCTCAACATTAGGGTGAGTTGTTTTATATATCTGTGTTTATGCTATAAATTTACATGTGTTAAACTTTGTTTCAATAGTCTGTGCATAGTGTAATAGTCTTGAATTTGGGTTTTTATGTTAAAGTATGTTTTATGAGTGTGTTAACAAGGAGTTTTTATGTTGAAGTATCAATCATACTAAAATTGTGTTGTATATTTAATTTTTAGTACTTTTTAAAAATCTAACACATCGCATACGTGATGCGTGTGCATCGTGCATCGGGATTTGGGACCAAAACGCATCGGAGCGCATCGCGCAATTTAAAACCAAGATGTCCACGACATGTGCCTCGTGAATATTCCCGCCATCAACAAGTTTTTGTTGCTTAGCAATTCAGATAAAAACTAGTTTCAACTCAAATGATTATGATTGGATTCAGCCATTCAGGTTCATTTTATCTCCCCTAACAGGTAGAGTTTTTCTTTTCTTTTTTTTTTGAAAAATAGCTTAAAAGAAAAAGGATCAAATGGTAGAAGTTTACCAAAGGTTTACCTCTAAAACATAAAACCTCTTGTATCACTACATGATACAGGAAAAAGTACAATTTTGTAATTCATATTTGACACACTTGTTACAGGTCAACCAAACCCCTTTAATTTTAACACGTATTTGACACACTTGTTACAGGTCAACCAACCCACCTGACACACCCATTCGCACCTCCACCAGGGTAAAAACAAAAAGAAATCCCAAATTGCGAAACAGACATACTGCTCAAAACAAACGCCATGCAAGATATCTATCAAAAGATTAAAAATGCAATGACATACTCTATAGTGCTTTCCGTCTTGATATCTAGTAGCAGACCTTGATAGCCTATACCTTATGCAGTGCTTTCCATCCAATCTATCAACAATAGGATCAACATACTGCACACAAACAAAAGCCAGAGTTTGTAAGGAATACAACCCAAAAGTGAGTGAGAGAGGGTAATAAAATGATATACCATAGCTTGCTGATCAGAATACACTATAATTTCATAAAATTGAGCTAGGTGCTCCAAAAAGTCATCAACTCCTGGCCTTTTAAATGTTCTCCAACCTCGATCACGCTTTAAGTATGTACATGATAGAAAAGAAAATTGTCAACCAAAAAAAACCCACTACGTTAAAGAGTAAGAGTAAAAGTACAAAATCATTGATGAAATTTGTTATACACCTTCCAATCTGAATATAGTAGAGTTTCGTTGAGATCCAGAACCAATGTGAACACATGCTGCTCTTGTGGGTGTAAATCTGGAAGAAGCATCTCTGATGAGGGTTCAGTATAACCCTGCAATGAATCAAGTTATTAGCAAAAATTTTAAAAATAAAAATAAAAATAAAAAATATCAGTGACTTAATCTATTTGAAGAAAGAGGTTAACGTGACGATAAACAAGTTTGAAAAGAATAATATATACGCACTCGGAGATGTTCTTCAGCAGAAGCACGCAGATCCAAATAAAGCTCAACTAGCTTGGCAGGCACTGAAACATAAGGGAAGCAAAACCACACACACAATACGTAGATAAGGTAATGTGTGTGTGTAAGAAAAAGATTACAAATTGTTAACTTCATGAAGCCAAAAGGGTCAAGATATTGTGTTCAGTTGACAAGTGACCCAACACAATTAAGAATAGTAAAAATGTAGCATATTATAAGAAAAAAGCACTCGAACGAACCTGTCATTGTAGCTGATTTTAGCATAGCTTGAAATTTCTGCATGTAAGACATGTACATATGTTAGAACTTGAATCTTCATAATCAATGATCTAGATATGATAGCTAAAATGATTAATGAATAAACAAAGATGTATTCCTGATATTAGCAAATATGTGGTTTAAAATGGTTCAATCGAGTGATAATACATGTCAAAGAAATCTGCTTTATACTATCTAATATTCCATCTCATTTCATGCATCAAAATTCCTTAAAAATTTAAATTGCTACAAAACTACGACCACCAAAACACTACTTTTTTCCTGGTGTTACACTAGTGCCAGATTCCTTGAACTAATATAACGAGAAAATTCCCCGTCAAGCTTAATCTGTTGCAACAACTCGATCTATCATTTCAAGTCCATTTTATCTCTACCTATCAAACTTACATGGAATTGCTTCAAACAGTTTCAGCTTCAGTAAGACGTTTTGTAAGACCACATGGTTTAATTGTATCAAGGGGTTACCAACAGGCAAAACATAATCACCACATGCATTTTCTAAGCAGAAACCATGGATACCAAAGAACATTAATGGGTGGATCCAGTCCACCCATTAATAGGCCTCAGGTTCACATGTCACTCTCTCATATTTAAGCAGCGCCCTTATATAGTCCATCAGACAGCATGGAAATCCCATTTGATGTTGCTAATGACTGTATATAAAAGATCTAACAATAACTGACGGCTGTTTACTCGAGTTTCAAATTGAT
The DNA here is from genome assembly GCA_018326385.1 of Flaveria bidentis. Classification (NCBI taxonomy): domain Eukaryota; kingdom Viridiplantae; phylum Streptophyta; class Magnoliopsida; order Asterales; family Asteraceae; genus Flaveria; species Flaveria bidentis. Next base: position 50,381 of record BJCM01061717.1, read on the forward strand.
GCTTGAGCATAGCATGATTTCAATTTTCAGGTGTAAAACAACCAAGGCAAATCATCCACACCCATAGATAAGTCCGGAGTTAATAAATCAAGAAGCAGTATCATATACGTCAATCCTGCAGCATTTATTTCATATTATCTTAGTCCAAACTAGCTTATTGCCAGCTGCAGACAAAAGACAGGAAAAAAAGAAGATGACTTCAGATCTACCCTGGATGCTATCTATTACCATACAGTCAAAAGCAACTTCATTATCATATACAGCATAAATATCAGTCAAACCTTCATACATGTAAAAACATGGAATTATACTATGACATACGCACATCAAAAGAAGACATATCATCGTCAACAGAAAATTTTGCTGATGCACGGAAAGCCTTTGTCTTCTCATCAACTTCTTCTAAAGTGTATGCTGCAAACGAGGAATATGTGCATGGTTAATACACATGAAGAGGGAAAGAAGAAAAAACATAGTATTTGCATCAAGTGTATCGGGGAACACTGAACATCCACCTCAATCATTATACCAAACAAGTAACCGACACAATGATGAACTTATGTCAGATAATATTTGTTAATAGCAAACCTGGAATGAAATCCAAAAAACTAGCAAAGATTCACCCATGTCACTAGTTATCTTGTGCTATGCTTTGGTTCAAGTCTTGTAATTGTTATCTGTTATAGATGTTAATTCTCTTGTATAGTTGAATATTCTCAGTTTCCATTTAGGGTAAGAGAGACGATGAGATAGAGTAGTAGTGTGCCAACTACTAGGCATGTAAGATTTTGCAAGAAACAATTTGCAATTTATGAGATTCACATGTATAGAGAAAAACACATACCATAGGTTGCATAACCAGCAGTGGCAACACCTCCAGTAAGTGCTGCAATTAATGTATACTTAAGGAAACTCCATGGATGTCCACCTGCTTTGCCAGCTGCTGCACTTTCTTGTGGTGGTGGTGGGGGTGGTGGTGTTGAAGATGTAGGCTGGTTACTGAGAATAGAGGAGGATATGATAGGTTCATTGGGACCATTTGCAGATACACTTGAATATAAGCGAGGATTCTTGCTGCTCTTCTGAACAATGGAGAAAATGTGCCTAGATCGAGTAACTATCGACATTGCTTTCTGTATTGTAATATTGTGATCTCAGAATTAATAGTCTGTCCTGATGACCTGACCATTAAAAAACCATTAGTTATGGACGCTGAGATGTCGTCACAACATGCAAATAGCTAAACTTTTAAGAAACCTAAATTGGTTGGTATTCGTATAACTATATAAGAAACTTCAAGGAACTGTAAGTCTTGGGCTAAAGGTTCTGTACAACCAGAACAAACAGATGTGTGATGCCTTGCATTTTTCTAACCAATATACTCTATGACTATCAGAACTACAAGCAACTCAATAATCATGTGAATCATTTATCTATAAGCAAATGTCCTAAGATACATGAACAACATGATTATAGTTATTACATATTTGTAGATACATGCATTGCTCTAACAAAATGTATCATACATTCATACCACCCAAGAACTTTATCCACAGTTCACAACACAACTTTGCAACTCCCTTATTGAAACCCCAACTAATTTAACATGGATTGAAACATTACAACAACAATGCAATGTTATCACTATAGCAATACGCATCAAACTATCATACAATAAATGAGGTGTATCAGTTACAATTACATCTTTAACAGCTAGTTATTTCCTAAAACCCTAGGTTAAAGTTAAAAAGTTCAGATGAATTAAGTGAACGAATCAAAACCGAAACTTGTAAACAAAATTGAAAGTTGAAAATTGGGAAGGAAGCAGACATTGATTTAAACATATAAATAGAAAAACAAACCTCGATTCAAGCCGAAAACCGAGACTTTCAAAGAAAATAGAATCTTGATTCGAACTTCCAAACCCTAAATCACTGGGTTTGTGTGTGTCTGTTTAGCCGGTTGAAGATGGTGACTGGTGATGTGTTTATGTGTGTCTCGTCGAGCAGCAAAACCTCTCAAACGTTGAAATAAGGGTTGAAGGTGATGGTTACGAATTGATGAATAGAATAAGATAGAGGGTTTGTTTTGTACTTGTTTTATTTTTGAGAGGTGACATTGTAAAAGAATGGCAAACTCTAGAGCAAAATCTAGAACATTAGTTTAACTCGATAACTATTTTGCTAGGCCCCAATCAATGATTTAAAATCAGACCCACCGGTTGGAAACAACTGCTATAACTGGAAACCGTCGGTACACCATGGTCAAAAACCAAAATGACTTTTACCGGTTTGGGTTTATGTTTAATGATAGAAGAATGCATATACATCTCCTTCTAAACTTTACACTAAAAGTTTCTTATTTTAAAAGTTAAAATAAACCGATGCGGGATCTGAACAAAATGCAACAACATAGACTTTTAAGTGTTTTAAACTTTAAAGAAATTACCAAATTGCTCATCTCAAATTCTTTATAAAGTAATAACACGTAAACCCATGTTATGCGACACGATAACGCTCACTCTATTTACTTGCATTGCATGTTTAAAGAACATGGCCAATTTGACCATCTTAACTAGGGACTGCTAGTTAGTCCAATTAGGGTGTATTTGCTTGGCTTTAATTGAACAGGGTTTTCCCAAGTCAGGTGAACCAAGATCAACCCATACTATTTTTTTTGAACGTCAAATGTCGACCCTGCTTCGGATGATAGGTGTAAACTTAATTAGGTTCACATATATGTATCTCAGTCGGGACCACACCCCCAACCCCTTCAAGAGGAAACCTATTGCTAGGAAAACCTTATGGTTCAACTCTAAGCCTATTGCTCAGAGTGAGACTTGAACTCATGACATTCCTCGTATTTAAATGTCATGAGTACATTATCTTAACTAGTTAGGTTAAGAATCATTAGTCAAACCGTACTATAAGAACTAGTGTTATACCCGAAAAATCAAAATGAAACAAAAGATTTAAGTTCTGACTGTAGAACATAACAATGAAAAATCAACTTTTCATTGGTCATGCACAAAAATACACAACACCACACACAAGTGCATATTAGTACACGTTTCTTCCCGCTATCATAGACCCTTTTATAGTTTTCAAATTTTCATTGGTTTTTTTTCTTTTGACGATGTGGAATAGAAACGTTAAGCACTAGAGTGACAAAATCATAAATGCTTCAATTGAACATGGTGGTTTTCTCAAACCAGGTGAACCAGGCTAAACCGTACTATATGAATCAAAGTTGTATCGGAATAATCAAATTGAAACAAAAGCTTTAAAATTCAAACCGTAGAACATAATAGTGAAAAAACACACATTAGTGAAAGTTTCTCATACTATCATGAACCACTTTTATAGGTCAACGGTCAAAGGCTTTCTTGCTTGGCTGATGCGGGATGGAAAAATTTAGTCACCAGAGGAACAAAATTGTAAATGAAGAGTTGTTTATGCATCAATACTTGTATAAAAATGCAACAACTCTCTAATTATCTTAAAATTGAATTGAAGTTACATTGTGTAAGTTATATTATAGAGTAATATAAGTTTTAAATGACTTAAGCCTTTTAGTATAATACTATGCCCTAGGGCGTTAAGGCCTATGTGGCATTTTATTGGTGTTAAACAATGCTCCCCTATGAAAGATAATGGTTGAGGTGTGAGTGTGTTAAAGAGTGTTAATGTTTAATAGTGCCTTGTTGAGATGGATTAAGCAAGTTAAACAATTTCTCTATGTTGAGGTGAATTGAAAGGGGGTAAAGATATGATGTGATGTTTACGTGTAGTTAAAAAGCGTTTGAATACATCTCATGCCCTTAGAGTGTTTTTAATCAAACATAATATACATGATCCTTACATAAAAGAATGATATTGCAGCCATCAACTATTTTCTAAAAAAAAACATATTTTTATCGAAATGATTCAATTAGATTTTAAACGATAGAAAGTAGCATTAAGCGTTTAGCTAGTATTTGCATCGATTGATTTAAGGAACCTTTTTGTTTCTTAGACAAATTCTTCAGCGAAGGAAATCAATGTTGTTACGATGTGGGAGAAGTGAAAACACAATCCTTCTCTTTTAGAGAATGTATATTTCCATGTTTTAGACTATTTGTTGTGTTGATGTTTGGAATGGATGCCGCTACCATGATTCATAAAATTTGTAGTTTATAAATTATGCATATGATGTGTAATCCAATTGTAAGGTTTGATAGGAACAAAACCTTAAATTGATGATGATCGTGGTAAGGTCTTGTGACGGGCAACAATGATCTAAAATAGAGAGAATTCATGAGTTGCTTACTCGTCAGGGTGGTGGAGGAGAGGTGATGGCAATGCGATTGACACACTTGATACAATGGTGGCAGCGGCACGTGGTGCTTCCGATTTCTTCATGGTGGTGAAAAAGACTGAGTTTTTTACCAAAATAATGTAGTTAAAAATTTATTTATCAAAATGGTGTAATTGGTAAAATATTTACTAAAATAGTGTAGTTTGAAATTTTATTGTTTTTATTCCTACTCTTATTGGTTATTCAAAAAGAATTTTCTTAAATGATATTTAATACTTTTAGAAATAATATCTATAGATTTTTAGAGATTTTTTTATACAAATTGAACTTTTTTTTAATTTTCTAGAAATACTTTCTAATTTATTTCTAAAAGTGTAAGGAAAGTGTTTATTTATTGTATTAAAATAGAAAGTTTCATGGTTTGTTTTAACTTTTTAAAATCAAGATTTATTTTCTTAGTTTCATTTGTTCTTTTCCAGTTTCTCTAATAATTTTTTAATTTTTTTCTTATTTTTACTTGTGTAACATTTTGTTTAATGATTTAATATATTCTTGTTGGCTATTTAAGAAAGACTTTTTTAATTGTTATTTACAAGAACCATAGATTAGTGTTAGGACAAAAGGAAGAGAAAAGAATGAAAAATATCTCAAAATCAAAACTCATTCTAAAAAAAAAAATACTTTAACTGTTGAGCCAAATATAACTTATGTTTAATTACCAAATAGTCATATATTTATCTAAGAACAACTGATTCAAATTTTAATAATAGCACTGATCCATTTTAATACAATGATTAAACATTTTAAAAAACATTTTGAAAAAAATAAATATATATATATCTTGAGTAAAAACTCGAAAAAGACTAGTGTAGTTACTAGTAGTGCTTTTGGTAATGGGATATAGGGGGTGGGGTTGAATATATTTATGTATTTTTAAATGAGATTGTAATTCATGTAACATAATTTTTTAAAGTTAATTTGAACTAAGGATTAAAGTGTTCCATTTGTCCAAATAAACCAATCCAAGACTTTCTACCATCATAAACACCATCCGAGCATGCAGTGTCACTCTTGGACCAAACCAATAATTTCTAAAACCCTAAAGATAGAAATATAAAAAATTAAGTAAACCTCAAATACCATCTGTGTAACTACTCGAAAAAAAATATTATCTTTTGTTATAGAATTTTGTTATAGAATTATTGATATTTTTTAGAAACGGCTAATTGAGAAAAAATACAATTTGAAAGAACAAGTAGAAATATATTAGCATTCATAGCATTTAAAGAATAATGAACAATAAATAAGCTTTTATTAAGGAACTTGGATGATAACTAACTTATATACTTTAGTATTTATAGCATTTAGAAAAGAATAAACAATAAATGGTGTTGTTATTTACACTCTAGTCTACTAACATACTACCTCACAATCATTTATTATTATCTAATCGTTAATTAACTCAGTATTAAAAACCTTTTAACTACTCATTAATTATTAATGTTGAATTACGTTCATTGATTTTTTTTAACGGCCAACGAATAATTTTTAAGCCCGGTCACCCGGGTAAACCCAATGGCGAAAGGCCACACACGCTCGCGAACACAGATAACGCTGGTGATCCGGCTCGCCCACCATTCCAAGGGAAACCCACCACCTAAAGGCCCACTGTGGTAAAACCCTTGACTCACTAGAAACATATTGCAACTAGTGAAACTCCAACCCATGACCCTCACTTTGATTATTATTTAAGAAAATAAATATCCTTTAAATTGAAAAAATCATCACGTCTTCTAAGCAAATTAAATTAAAAAAATACTTTGGCTTGATAACTTTTTTTCAAACTATGTTTTCCTACATAATATATATATATATATATGTCTATATATGTATATATATGTATATATATATATATATATGTATATATATGTATGTATATGAATGCGTACATAAGTAGTTTTTGGAAACTTAATGATTTTTTTCTTTTCAAATTAGATTCACGCTACAGTAATAATTATTATATAAAGGCTAATAAATCATGTATACAAATTTTTATTATATGTTATACAATTTTTATACAAACTATTACTAGGGCTTTTAAATCGTTTATCACTGTCACTTGCTTGCAATCACTCGGAAAATAATCGGAACATGCCCACACAATTTCGACTTGGTTGTAAACAAGTCGATAAGATCGAATTGGTTATTAAATAAGCAAAGTACAAGCAAAGGTGTGCTCGACTCGGTTTAGATTGGATTATATTTAAACTTTATAACCTATTACAATATGTATATTTTTGAAACATTTAATAAAACAAACATACATTCTCTTGCTAAAATGGATAGGATATATCAAAAATAAAAATATAAAAAGTCTAATATGTTTGTTAATAAATACCAAAATAAACTGATCAATAATATTTTGATAAATACCAAAATAAACTGATCAATAATATTTATACTAATTTCACAAACAATTAAAAAAACTATGTTTTGTTTTCTATTAAATATATTGGTTAATTATATATGTGTATGAGTTAATCAGTCAATGTATCATTTACTTCTTTATTAATTATAGTCATTTAGTCCTAGATTTCAGCATAAACAATAGTTTTGATTCAGTTTGCTTTCATAAACAATAATTTTGATTGGTTTGTTATATTCAAACATATTTAATGTCTAGATTATGGTGTGAATAGAATTTAGACCATAGTGTATTTAGAAAAACCCAACAATAAATAAACTTTTATTAGCGAACTCCGATGATAAATAACTTATATATATGTGTATATATTGAATGATAAATTTATCATATTCTTACTCTTAAATTACACCAAATTACATAATATCTGGGTTTAAAGACAATACATTTCTTTTAAAAAACAAAACCTCTATCAAATGTGTTACCCCCACATTGACTAACTTATATATACTTAGTGAATTCAATACGTACAAGTCGTGTTTGTCTCCTCAAGTCGTTCCAAAATTTAGAGCAATTAAAATTGATAAAAGACCCATCGTATCTTATCTAGCCATATGTGATACTGGTTCAGTGAGAAAACTAAAAACCGTTTAAAACCCACTCATATTGAAATCTGATTACACCTCAAGCTGTTCTAAAAGCATGTCTCACCAAGAACTGAGAGTGTCCCACCATCTCTTGTCTTTAATAGTCATGTAAGTTGAGGGTTTAGTGATAGGAGAAAACTCTAACTAAGGTGCTATAATCATGTAAGGCTTGAACCAAAATTTTCTCATTTTTAATAGTTTTGGATGCCTCACTTTTAGTCGACGTGAGATGCTATATATTTCATTAAAATGAAAAGGATATAAATCTTGAGTTCAAGAATCATATGTGATAAAAATAAGAATTATTTGTAAATAAGTTATAATGTTATATATTAATTTGCAATTTGAATAGTTTGTACCTTTTGTTTTTATAGGTTGTATCTTACTTTTTTTTTACAGTTCTAATCTTTATAAAATTGTATCCACCATGGGTTTTAACATGTACTTCAGTGGTTCAACATTTTTACTGTTTTTATTACTTTGGTTTCCTATTCAATCATATTTTACAAATATTTTGCTTTACTATTTGGTTTTAATTTTACGAGTTAACACGACGTAACATACGTGTGATAGTTGAACGTTTTTACGCTTATGCTTTCCTGTTTAACGGGTTCGTCATAAACGCGTCAGTCCTAGCGCGACTTACTTATTGTTTTATATGTTTCATGTTTCAACTGCGTGTTTTAACGTTTTTACGCATATTTTTATTCGATTTCACTTCTTATTTTTAATTTGTTTTAAAATGACCTTTTTCGTTATTAATATTTCTGGTGGTGACTTGCCATTAACGCTGCTTGTTATTCACCGGTCAGAAACTTAATAACAAACCGTTTAAAAGATCCGAAATAAAATATAGGCATTAAAAAGAAAAACATAGTAAACGATTAATAAGGAGAAACTGAAACAACACTGGAGACACTTTAGACAGTTTAGACACTTTGAGACCTGAGTGCACCCATGGACACCCTCACTCTCCTCTTCACCGTGGTGGTCGTCGCCGGCGGCCTCTACTGGTTCGTCTTCCTCCTGGGCTCCGCCGAGCAGAAGGGCAAACGCGCCGTCCATCTCTCCGGCGGCTCCATCCACCGGCAACACGTCCAAGACAACTACAACCAGTACTGGTCCTTCTTCCGCCGCCCCAAGCAGATCGAAACCGCCGACAAAGTCCCTGCCTTCGTGGACACCTTCTACAACCTCGTCACCGACATCTACGAATGGGGCTGGGGCCAATCGTTTCACTTCTCCCCCGCCATCCCCGGGAAGTCGAACCTCGAGTCCACCAGAATTCACGAGCAGATGGCCGTAGATCTGATCGGAGTCAAGCCGGGCCAGAGGCTTCTCGACGCCGGATGCGGCGTCGGAGGCCCCATGCGTGCCATCGCGGCGCATTCCGGGTGTAACGTCGTCGGAATCACGATTAACGAGTACCAGGTGAGCCGAGCCAAGGCGCACAACAAGAAATCCGGCTTGAGCCATCTGTGCGACGTGGTGTGCGGTAACTTCCTCGAAATGCCGTTCGACGACGAGAGCTTCGACGGCGCGTACTCGATCGAAGCCACGTGCCACGCGCCGAAGCTAGAGGATGTTTACAGGGAGATTTTTAGGGTTTTGAAGCCTGGGGCGATGTACGTTTCGTACGAATGGGTGACCACCGAGTTGTACCGTGGTGAAGACCCTGAACACGTGGAGATCATCCAGGGGATCGAGAGGGGTGATGCGTTGCCGGGGCTGAGGAGCTATTCCGACATTGCTGCGGTGGCGGAGAAGGTGGGGTTTGAGGTGGTGAAGGAGAAGGATCTGGCAAAGCCCCCTTCGCACCCGTGGTGGTCGAGGTTGAAGATGGGGCGAATCGCGTATTGGAGGAACCACATTGTGGTCACTGTGCTGGAGGCGATCGGGGTTGCACCCAAAGGGACTGTGGATGTTCATGAGATGCTCTTCAAGACTGCTGATTACCTTACAAGAGGAGGGGAAACTGGCATTTTCACCCCTATGCATATGATCCTCTGCAGAAAACCAGAGAAGCCGCGGCAATGCTGATCTTTCGTTGAGGTTTAGTATTCGCTGTTTGTTTGTTTCTTGTTTCTCCTTCAATTCAGGCTGTTTTGGTTGGTTTTAGTTATTAGTATGATTTACAGTTTTATATGTTCTGTTACAGTATGATTCGCAGTGTTTAGTTTGATCACTGATATCTATTAAGCTTGATAAGAATTTGATTTCATAAAGGTTGCCATTAGTTTACTTCTCTAAGCAGAGTGTTGGAGTTTTGTTCATTATGGTATTCCCTTGTTTACTTGGATTGGTTACATTGTTGAAGATAGAGCTTTTGTGGCATTAATCTTTTTAGTTAGAAATGATAACTTGGAGTTGAATGATTGAGTTTCATGAGCTTATCCTCGTAGATTTCTAGTCCTTTTGATAATAGATCTTGCAGAAGTATGCATTGATTTAGCTCAATATCAAAGTTATGCAATCATGAAGTTATTGATGTTCTTTAATTATCTTTGCCAATTAGGCGTACTAAAGATTTTATCTTTTTAATTTGAACCGAAAGATTCAATCTTTTGAGCTTGAACTGAAAGATTCAATCTTTTGAACTTGAACCAAAAGATTCAATTTTTTGAACTTGAACCGAAAGATTCCATCTTCTGAGCTTGAAATGTAGATTATATCTTTTGAGCTTGAACTGTATGATTATATATTTTTAAGCTTAAACTGAAAAATGCTATCTTTTGAGCTTGAACTCAAAGATTCAATCTTTTGAACTTGAACCGAAAGATTCCATCTTCAGAGCTTGAACCGTAGATTATATCTTTTGAGCTTGAACCAAAAAGTGCTATCTTTTGAGCTTGAAACGAAATATATAAGCAACGCGATACCTGTTTGGCCACACTAGGAGCATTGAAACTCGCTTAATAATGATGGAGTGAACGTATCTCAAAGAATCCATCCCCTCTTCCTTGTATTCATGGTATTTTGTGTGTCTAAGGATTGAATCACTTTAAGTGTCTAAATTGTGGAGCCTGAGTAAGTGAGTTATGTTGGTTTACTCATTATTAATCCACTTATCTTTTGGGGTCCCAACTTTTGGACATGAAAATCACATTGTCGATCTTGTAAGGCTGGCATCATAGCTGTAAGACCAAAATGCCAGTAGTATGTTTGGAAAAAAGATTCCCACTTTCTCCTGATCTAGACTTTTGAGTGTAATATATTAGGTTGGAGGAGATGCTCACGTGAGAGTTGAGCCTAGTCATGTGATGGTTTTGAGTAGATTAATCGATTTAAAACCTCACAGGACCAGGATTCCGATCCATAGCTGAGTGTCAGAGGTTAGTTAATCTGTTTCTGATCATATTTGATTCTTATGTCTATTTAAATATCAGTCTTAGGTCTTAACATGTGGTTCCTTAAAGATATTTTTTATAGATAACCCATCCTAGGGCTCCCTCATCAATCTAAGATACATCGTTGGTTTGTGAAGTATTTGAGCTTGGGCTCAATGTTTATGTTTCTTGACCTTTAAGTTATTAACCCTAATGTTTCGTATGATTGCAATCTTTTGTATTGAGCTAATAAAAAGAAGACTAAATTACATAGATTGTTTTTGAGGTTTGTTTAAATTTCACTTTTCATCTTTGGAATTGAAAAATTATAGGTTTAGTCCTAAGGTTTGTAAAAAACGTAAAACTTTTCGTCCCTCGCCTTAACGACCATAAAAAAAGTCCGTTAAATGTGTGTTAAATGATTAATTTACCCTTTTATCTTTTCTTAAATAAATAAAAAAAATTATTAAGTTAACTTAAAACCATCATACCTTATTTTCCATCTTCTTCTTCATCCTAACAATCACCACACACTCCCACCTCCACCACCATTACCACCAAATCCCCCACCACCAATTGTCTTTCCCACTTTAATGTTACTCACTTCTATCTTCTCCATTCAATCCACTGCACAAGATTTTGATGTCAACACACCACCGCCGCATACAACTCCAACTACAAACAACTCAAAAAGAAGGGAAGGGTCTACGACCCTTGTAGATAGTGGTTAACAAGGTGATGATGATGGTTGGCCATGTTGACAGCGGGTGATGAGTTGGATTGTTACTCTGGTGAGAAAGAAACACAAGGTGGGTGGTGTCGGTGGATATGGAGGTGTCTGGTGGTGGTGGAGATGGGGGGTGTGCGGTGGTGGTGCGAGGAGTGGTGGTGGTGCATATGGGTGTGTGTGGTGGTGGTGACAAAGGAGTGGTGAATTTGAGGGTGGTGGTTGAGATAAGGTTGTGTGGTGGTGAAAAGAAAATGAGGAAGGAGTGTGGGGTAAAATGGTCATTTTACTCTAACTTAACGAACTTTTTAACGACCGTTAAGGCGAGGGATTAAAAGTGTTACGTTTTTTCAAAACTTAGGACTAAACCTGTAATTTTCAATCACAGGGACGGAATGTGAAATTTGACAAACCTTGAGGACGATCCGTGTAATTTACTCTTAAAAGAAATACTAGTTGCAGCCCATGAACATATGTTATACTGATAGAACAATATTAATTCTCGTGTTAATTTTACTGTTTTTCATGTGTGATAATGTTCCGTTGCATATACCTAACGCAAATGACATGGGCCTAGATTTAAATCGTTTGAACGAATTTAGGGACAAAATTGAGGAGTCAAGTTAATTGGTTGATTTCAAGATAAATCCGTGATCATTATCATTTCTTTGTTGTCAAGTTATTTGCTTAGTTACAAGTTGATCAACACTGTCAGCATTATATGTTTGAATGCAAGTTCTAGTTTTGGCTTATAAACAGATTTGGGTTTTCCCTGTTGGGGTTTGGAGGGGAAATATGACCACAAGTGAGGATCATTGTTAGAATTGAGTGAACGGATAACATGGTGGTCACCCCCACCAAACAGGCACTTATAAAAGAGAAGTTTGTTTCAATAACATTTTATCAGATCCAAATTATGGTCCCACCGATAAGAATTTTTTTTAGAAAATGTAAATTTATGATGATTATACGGGTGAGATTGTTCGTCACAATGTTGTCAAGTTAAAATTAGGAGTGAACTTGTAAATTATGGTCCCACCGATAAGAGAAGTCTTCCTGAAGCGTTGTTCTAGAGAGCCAAATTGAAAATTTTGGTACTATTTGAAATGTTGTTTTTCCACATCTAATAGTAAAATTTGGAATGGCTGGAATGGCTTATGAGATGATGGTATTAACGTGATTAATATTCAAATGTTTCATCTTATGAGTGAATGGTTGATTCAACTATAGTTCTGGGATCCTTACCATCACATACTCATGAGCAAAGAGTTTGAATTTCTTTATGTCCGTATTTTGATTATCAGTAATTAATGTCAGTGTATGGATGTGGGAAGAAGGGTAATCCAGAATTTTGAGAAATTGACTAGTTCTTGTATTCGTGCTACAAAAACTTAAGGATTGTTTCTTAGAATTGTATAGAAGGTCAAACTCATGATGAAATCTGAAAACCCTACTTATTTGTTGACTACTGAACCAATGCTTGGAAGTTAGGCTAGATATACTCATCTTTAGATAATTCAATATCCAATCTACGAACCACACACCACACAACACTAAGTGCATGTTTGAGATTGTTTATTTCCATCCTACTTTTGACTTATTAACTTCTAGTTAATAAATTAAAAAAAGTGTTTGACAAAGCCAAAAGGACTTTTAAAACTAACCTTTTATATAGAGTAAAAAGAAGGTTTTAAAAAGTAAGGGAAAACACACTTATTAACTTTTGAAAATGACTTTTTGTCTAATTTCCTATTATATCCTTATAATACCTCATATTAACTCTTATTATTTTAAAGTATGTCTTTTTGATCATTTTACAACGTTTTAGTTTATAAGCTAATCCAAATACTTTTTTAAAATTACTTTTGAAAAGACATAAGTTAATAAGTTTTTTTTATGAAAAGTCATTTTCAATCAAAATAAGCAATCCCAAAAATGCCCTAAACAGACAATCACTCCTTTCATCTAAATTCTAATGTCTTAGTTGTCTAGTAGAGTCAGGAACTTAGAACTTATTACAAAAGCCCATGGTCCTTTCTAGTGCTGAGGGCTCGATACCCTATATGTGCTTACCAAAGAAGATGAGTTTGATTCTCATGCAATCAAACAAAAAGAAAGAACACAAACATAAGAAAAACATCAGATTAACAAAAGCGCAATAAAGTGCTCTCTTTGATGTCCTCACGTTTCATATTCTCTTTTCATGAAAAATCTCATCCTTAGGAAATCATATGTTTAAAAAAGATAGAGAAAATAACTTCTTATTAAGAAAAAAAAGATGATTATAACTATCTAATTACCGGTTCCTGAAGAGATCCACCATGCTTCAATGTCAAGCGTCAAAAACTATTATCATGAAAATAAGAAGGATCGAAAGAATTCAAAGAGGCATGCATAAAAAATATTGATCCAAAAGATTTATTCATTACTACTGTATATAAAGCACTACATTACATAAACAACCACAAATCTCATTACTAGAACTTAGAACTTTAAAAGCATTAGGCTAAATTCAAAATTTTCAAAACATAAATTAATTAAAGAATAGGCTTTAACAAGTAGAAAAAATAAACAAAATCAATATTTTTATGAAAAAAACTTTGTCTTGGATTTATAAAGAACAAATTCGTTTTAAAATAATGATATTCTACAAAACGGAAAAAGTGGAGCTAGAAAAAAAAAATCAAGAAATGACTCAAACATGTAGAAAACTAAAATGGTATGTTATTCATACATTCAATTTAGTTTATTCTTTTTATATTTTTCTATACATATAGATATATGGAAAGAGATAGAGATAATATAGTGTCTCAATAACATAAATGAGTGTTTGTATAACCCAACCCAACTAAAATTATCAAATTTATCTGATAAAAAATATAGGGTATGTTATTGATACATCCAATTTATTTTATTCTTTCTATACATTTCTATACATACATATACATACATGAAAAGAAATAGAGACAACAAGGTGTCTCAATAATATAAATGAGTGTTTGTATAACCCAACCCAAAAATATTCATCGGATGGTATAAGAAAACAACCAAATGGCTATGCGAGTTGACCAAATAAAAAGCCTAGGATTTGAAGTTTGAATGTCTAATCTATGAGTAGGTTATTAGAAGAACCACTATACTAAGAGCCACACATGATTTAAATTTATTTCTTAGTTAATGCAAGTAATATCACACGTCACAAGATATAAATAGGGCAGATCCGCAATTTATCTTTCTTATGGTGTATGTATTTTTCGGAAGAAAACAATAAAATATCATAAAGTGCAAATTTAAAAGTAACTAGTTTTATCCCTTCAACACGTTGCGACGAGTTTTCGTTTTATAGTGATAAGAGACCTTTTTGAATTTATTCAATAAGTAGGTGTTTTTTTTGAAAAGTTAATTTGAAATTAAAATTATAACGGTATAGATTGCAACATCAAACAAAACAAAGAATTAACTTGTCTTGAACATGTTTTAAAGTGTCCTCTTTTGCCGCCTCTTTACTCTTTGTACCCTTGATATCTACAACCCAGAATCACAAATCAATACAAGATAAAGTAAACATCAACTTGTTAAGATCTAATCATTATTTATAAATTATAATCGACAACATACATACTTCTTTCATGGCAGAAGTTATCTATGTCTGTTTGCATTTCTTAATTTAGTGCTTAGATATTTGCTTAAACAATTTAACAAGCAAGTAACTAATTTGGCTATAATGTAAAGCTTACATTAGGCTTTATTAAATCTCTTGCTACTTCAATTCTACTTCCACAAATCATATATATGCCATCATGAACCGATCTTCCTCCATTAGTCCCTCGACTGCCCTTTGCAATCTACACCTCATACTTCCGGCGCCACATTGCCCAACACTCCAACCTTCATATCGTTCAGAAGTAGCTTTTAACCAAAATCATATATTCATTATTTTAGTACTATCCGGAGATTTTCTTCAATTCATAAATATGTACTTACATTAAACCCCAAACCCTCAAAATTAACTCATCTATCTTTTTCCCCAAAATTAAAATCATTCAAGAAACTAGGGTATGCATGATGATGAACATTTGGGGGCATGCATGCTAACTTCATTAAACTTAAGAGTTAGCAAAGTAAATGGTAGTGGGTAATTACCCATGTTTTCGTTGCGGGTTGAAGACATAAATAAAAATAAACAAGACTCAAAGATTGGTTATAAAAATATAAAATATAGAATTTTGTTCTTATAAAAAAGAATAAAATATAAAATTTTGTTTTCCCTTTTTTAAAGCGAAAAGCTTAGGGTTGTTTAACAAGAAAAGCAATTTTAATAAGAATTCAGGTGCTATACAATAACTTTATTAAAATTTAGAGATAACAAAGCTAATTTGTTTAAACAAAAGAAAAAATTAACTTAGATAAAATGTAGATATAACAAAGTTAATTAGTTTAAACAAAAAGAAAGAAATAACTTAGATCAAATGTAAAGGATAAACCTAAAAGTTAAAAGTATAAGGCAAGTATAAGAAAAACTTTTGTGTCTAAATTGTAATATAAAAAAGTTTAACGATTCGATTAAAAAATAAAAACTATACTAATAAAAAGTTCGTAAATAATATTATATATATAGTAATAGTAATAATTATTATTTTCTCATTTGCAAAAGTAGTTGATTGATATAACTTGTGTTTTGAATTGCTCTTATCTTCACAGCTCATAGTAACCTTATCCTCCCAATCCCCAATTTTCTCTACCAACGAAAAGAAAGATTGTAAGAGAAATCAGTAACACACATGTTTGTTTTTGTCTTTTATGCGTTGATCTACAAGTTTACACGCGTGTTTGTTTTTGTCTATATTATATTTAATGCTTAACAATGGGTTTCATTTTGTATGCTTTCCATGAATATTGGAATGTATAATAGTTGACGAATATTGATTTTTATGAAAAGATCGAAGCAGTTTGAAACAAAGTGTGTGCTTTGAATTAACTAGTCATTCATGACGGCCGGCTGTAAGTGTTTAATTTTAAAAGTAAACTTAATTTTCTGATTTATTTAATGCTTAAATTTTGTTTGTATAAATACAGATATTTTGTCTTATTCTCGTATTTTAAGTTCTATATATGAGGCAAATATTTAAACAGCGACTTTTAATTTAACTAAAAATATAGTAGAGTGGTTCACTTTGTGTGTTGAAATCATATAATTAATCAACCATGCAGGTTGTAAGTTCTAGATGAAACTCAGGAAAATAAAGTTCTGCTTAAATACCTGAAAGAATTATTTAACTAGGTCTTTATCCGTGTTAAAAGATGATTAGTGTCATATTCTGATGGAATAGTGAAATGCTTGGCTGTGATTTTTTTGATTCAGACACATTGATTGCAAATCAATTATAACAAATAATATAACATAACATAATATACATTCATATATATAAATATAAGCATGAGTTACATTTGTTTTCATACAAAATTTGTCTATATAAGACTTTTACATAGTTTCTTGTAATCCTAATACAAAAGTGTCTAATAACTGCTCATCTTTCAATAGTAATGGATGTGTGAATCCACTGTTATGCTAAGATCAAACATATTCATAGTTAATTTGACACGTCTTCCTATCACCTCACCCCATATTGTATACAACAAAAGAAAACATAACATTGTTAGTCATTTCCGATTTTTTGAAAAAACATACTTAAAACAGTCAACGTAATGTTTGCGAGAACATAGGTTTAATCATTATACAAAATATATTGATGTAATATAAATAAGATTATAACCAAACCTACTTATATGTCAGATGATTTATAACTATCACAAATACAAATCACAAAACAGATAATATGGCATCACAACACGCATTTCGTCGGTGCAGGAAATATTTTCCTAAGTAACGTTACCTATATTATCGAACGGTTCCTTATTCGAATTAATGGTTGTAGCTATGGCATAATGACAATATATCTTAAAAAGTCTTATTTATATAAACATCAATCACAAAATAGTATGTTTTTTCCTCAAAACTCATAAATATAAAAATGGGGCTATGAATCTCATCTTATTTCTAGTTAAATGTCAAATTATTCCTATAAAATGATTATTTGTTAAAATAAATCAAATTTCTTTAAAATTTTTAGCACTTAATTCATTAGTTATGATAAAATTCCAATTTAATAGCTACTATTTTCCTAAGATTATCAAAATTTAGCAGAAGAAACATTAAAAATTCTAGTTTATCTCGTAAAATTTCAGATCCATAATTCATAACAGGATAATTTCTAGATTTTTTACAAATTTAATATAAATAGAAAAAGTAGCAAATCATCACTAAAAATTCTTAAATTCATACATATTGTTCTATCAAAATATCAGAATTTATGTAAATTTTTCATAATTTAACGTACTGTTTTGCTATTTCTTTCTATTTTCTAATTAGAGAATGTTCTAAATTGTAAAACTTGGTCATACTTGTGAATTAAATCATGAAATTGATTCAATAATTCCTATAAAATATCAGGTCCATCATAATTTTTTTCTAGATTTTACCAGGTACGGAGATTTTATATAAAAAATTTCTTTTATTACCTTGAATAAATTATATAAAATAATTTGCCTATTATTATTACCTCAAAATTTACAGATTATTATTTCCAGTATTTCTTAACAGGCTCCTAATTTTATTCTTACAATCACATTCATTTAGGTATTTAATCAAATTTATAAAGAATATTCAAGGTTTCAACCCTTTTATTTGTAATCTTTTTGTTTAAATCCTTGGTTTATAAAACTTTCTAGTTTTCTTACTTTTGAATCTCTTCTCTTACTGATTTTGGTAAAAATCATGTGTCCATGACGTTTTGTGAATAACCTTGATGATTTTAACTTAGAGTTGGTTATATATGTTAGTTAAACATATATACATTTCTTAAACTTGGTAGCTATAAGTTTGAGGATCAAACCTTGTTTGGAGTAGAGGATTTAAAAGAGTTGCTAGCTAGATCCTTGATAACCCGATTGATGAGATGATTCTTGAACTTAGAAAAATGATAAACTAGTTGAAGACAACTTAGTGTTATGATGTTCCTGAGGATGAGAACCGGTTGGTGATCAAAGGATGATAATGTGGGTTGTGTGATGTGAGGGCCGAAAGCAAGAGAATGTTGGTTGTGTGTTTTGGGAACCGAGTGGGAGGGAGTGAGCCGAGAGAGTGATGGTTGCAGTTGTCATGGTTCACAGTTGTGGTGGATTGCGGTTATGTTTCCATTATGGCCGAGGGTTGCAAAGTAGTGGATGGGTTATCATTAAGTCTAGGATCTAGGGTGATGAGATGGGTTTTTAGCTTGTATTAGTGAGTCATTAGGTGAGTGTGGTGACAAGTTCTAAGGGTTTTTAGTGTCATACATCCTAGGTGGCGGTTTTAGTGTCATGTTCTAGTGTTAAGGATTTACTTAATCATTAAGTTTAGGATTAGTTGATGGTTTAAGTGTTTAACCGGGTTAGTTATCGACTTAATGTTCCTAGGTTAAGATTTCTAGTTAGTGTGTAAGTGATTAACCGGGTTGGTTAGTGTCCTTAAGAAACCATGAGTTGGATCAAGGTTGTGTTTGAATGCTTAAAGTTTGAGTAGTTTTCGTTTTGGTATAATGTTTCTTGATGTAATCTTGTTTAGTTAAGTTTTGATTTAGTTTAAGTTTTTACTATATATTACATATAGTTAAAGCCCTTGATATAAACTTAACTAATCATATTATGCAAAAAAGGCAATCATACAATCTATATACATACCGTAGACATTCATGCATGCATGCACGCACAAACAAATACACACTTAAGGATTTATATAATCAAAGAAAATTATCTTAATCATATTCTAAATAAAACAAACATTTATTAATAATTTATAGGAAGTATTAAACTACGTAACCTTGTTTTTAGGGTTGTTACAATTAGGAAACTAATTAAACTTTTTGTATATTTCTCTACTAATGCTTGAATTATAATTAGTGTATAAAACCAAACAGTTTTTTAACTACAAATGAAATATATAGAAAAAGGAAATAGTTTTGTAAATTACTTGAGAAATGCATATATAACTAACTACTTTGGTAACTACAGTTCCTTCCATTTGCTATAAATTATAATTTTCATTTTTTTTAAACTGCAGTTTGAAAAATGGACTTTGCAAGTCAAGTTATTACTGCTGTTGTTCAATCTTTGATGGTCCCTATTAAAGAACACTTGGGGTTCATTGTATCCTCCACAAAGCTTGTTAAAAAGATGGATGCCAAAGTGAAGCAACTGAATGTCACCGCACAAGAAGTTCAAGACACATGGGCTGCAGCTGTTGGGAACACAGAAGCGGTACCTCAAACTGTGGAGCCATGGTTGGAAGATGTCAAAACTTTGAATGAAAGAAGTAATCTGATAGAACCAAAAGGATGCTTCAATGTGGCAAAGAGATACAAAGTAGGAAAACAGTCTTATGATATTCTTGAGGAGATAAAAGATCTTGAAAATCGAAAATCCAGTATCGTGTTTACTCATGTGCAAATACCTCTTGCTGAGGTTGGTTCTACTTCTGCAGGGCCATCAACGAGTGCAGTACCGGTTCCTATGGGTACCCAAAATCGACTTCGAGTCCAGAGACCTAATATTCAATAATGCATTGCAAGCCCTCCAATCCAACAATGAGTCCCAAAAGATGATGGCTCTATGCGGGATGGGAGGGGTCGGAAAGACCACAATGATGGAACAACTTAAGAAGGCTGTGGAAGGTAAAAGTTTTGATGTTATTGTGAAGGTGGTCATCGGGGAAAACACCAACATAATTTCTCTTCAACAAGCTATTGCACAATACATTGGTAATGATTAAACTGAATAGACTAAAGACGCAAGAGCTGATCGTCTTCATAGGATTTTTGAGGTAAAGTCAAAACAAGGCCAAAAAGTTTTGGTAATAATGGACGATCTTTGGAACGAGGTCGACCTCAATGATGTTGGATTAAGTCCTTTGCCAAATGGGTTCAAGTTGTTGTTCACGTCAAGATCTGAAGATGTTTGCACTCGAATGGGTGTTAGAGATGATTCGATTATTAGAATAGGCTTCTTACATGATACAGAAGCAAAAAAATTATTTTATAGAACTGTGGGATCATCTCCTTTGGATGCTGATGACGTAGAGCGCCAAAGGATTGGAGAAAAGATTGTGATGAAATGTGGAGGTTTGCCTATAGCCATAGTAACAATTGCCAAAAGTCTTAATGGTAACATAACGGAGGCATGGCAAAAGGCGCTTTGGCGTTTAGAGAAAGATGACCTTAAAGACCTTAACAAAATCATAAACAGAATATTTGAGATGAGCTATGAAAATCTCAAAGAGGATGATGATAGAGCAATTTTTCTTCTGAGCGGAATATTTCCAGATGATTTTAATATTTGTATCGAGGACTTGCTGTGGTACGGATGGGGTTTAAACTTTTTTAAAGATGCCAAGAATTTAGCAATAGCAAGACGCGATATGAAGATTTCTGTTAACAACCTCATACGTGCAAACTTGTTGATTGAAAGTGAGGTCAATGGATGTGTCAAAATGCATGATCTTGTACGTGCTTTTGTTTTAACTAATTTGTCAGAAGTCAAACAAGCTTCAATTGTCAATCATGAGAACTTGTCAGGGGCGCATACGCTTACGAAAGAAGCAAACAAGTCATATTAAAGAGTTCTATTGAAGTGCACAGATATGTGTGAAGTTCCGAGGGACTTCAATTACTCAAACCTCTCACTCTTGATTCTAATGGATGGAAAGAAGCTTAAGTTTCCAGAAGATATTTACTTAAGAATGGAAAAACTTAAGGTTATGTCTTATGAGAGTTTGGGTATTCCATTGCTACCTGTAATGTTTGAACACTCCACCAAACTTCGAACGCTATGCTTTCATTCATGCTTGTTAATAAATGGTGATATCTCTTTTCTTGGAAGGCTTTGCAACTTAGAAATATTGAGCTTGGCTAATTGTAAGATTATAAGGTTGCCATCGACGATTGGGAAGTTGAAAAAACTAAAATTACTAGATTTGAGAGGATGTATTAACCTTCATATTGAAGATGGTGTCATTCAAAACTTGGACAGTCTTGAAGAGCTTTATATGAGAGCTTGTAAAGGAAGGCCTATTGTGTTTACACATGCCAATTGTGAGGAATTGGAGAAGCTTTCAGGACGTCTTTTTGCATTGGAGTTTGTTATGAAAACACCAATTGATCAACACAAATTGAATGAATCTTATTGAAGAATCAAGAACCAATATGAACAACAAATTGAACTACAAACGATTACCGATTACTGATCGGAATCCCACACTAACTAACTGTGATCTCTAACTCACTGTTAACTAACTGACTGTTACAAAAAAACAAAAGCCTCTTAAACTAACAGACTTAACAGACAACTATAGACTATTGTCATAACTAGTCCCTCAAGTTTAAAACATGACTTTTACTTAACAATCTCCACCTAAGTCTTGGTTTAAACTCAACCAAGCCTTAAGCAATCAA